>CAHIKZ030002638.1:0-162500 GCA_903632075.3 Acanthosepion pharaonis
TGATTTTATCATGTATCTCGTGTATCAGGCGAGTTCCTTTTGGAGAGACCAAATTACAATAGACTAACCTCTTTTCCTCTATCTCTTTATCCCATCTTCTAGTTAAATAAGTTAAAATTATTTTATCATGTATCTCGTGTATCAGGCGAGTTTTCCTTTTTTGGAGAGACCAAATTACAATAGACTAACCTCTTTTCCTCTATCTCTTTATCCCATCTTCTAGTTAAATAAGTTAAAAAAAATGATTTTATCAACCTCTTTTCCTCATCTCTTTATATCTCGTGTATCATAAGTTCCTTTTTTGGAGAGACCAAATTACAATAGACTAACCTCTTTTCCTCTATCTCTTTATCCCATCTTCTAGTTAAATAAGTTAAAAATGATTTTATCATGTATCTCGTGTATCAGGTGAGTTCCTTTTGGAGACCAAATTACAATAGACTAACCTCTTTTCCTCTATCTCTTTATCCATCTTCTAGTTAAATAAGTTAAAAATGATTTTATCATGTATCTCGTGTATCAGGCGGGTTCTTTTTGGAGAGACAAATTACAATAGACTAACCTCTTTTCTCTATCTCTTTATCCCATCTTCTAGTTAAATAAGTTAAAATGATTTTATCATGTATCTCGTGTATCAGGCGAGTTCCTTTTGGAGAGACCAAATTACAATAAATCTCTTTATCCCATCTTCTAGTTAAATAAGTTAAAATGATTTTATCATGTATCTCGTGTATCAGGCGAGTTCCTTTTTTGGAGAGACCAAATTACAATAGACTAACCTCTTTTCCTCTATCTCTTTATCCCATCTTCTAGTTAAATAAAGTTAAAAATAGTTTTATCAAATCTCGTGTATCAGGCGAGTTCCTTTTTTGAGAGACCAAATTACAATAGACTAAAATCTCTTTATCCATCTTCTAGTTAAATAAGTTAAAAATGATTTTTATCATGTATCTCGTGTATCAACGAAGTTCCTTTTTGGAGAGACCAAATTACAATAGACTAACCTCTTTTTCCTCTATCTCTTTATCCCATCTTCTAGTTAAATAAGTTAAAAATGATTTTATCATGTATCTCGTGTATCAGGGCGAGTTCCTTTTGGAGAGACCAAATTACAATAGACTAACCTCTTTTCCTCTATCTCTTTATCCCATCTTCTAGTTAAATAAGTTAAAAAATGATTTTATCATGTATCTCGTGTATCATGGAGTTCCTATCTCTTTTTTTTGGAGAACCAAATTACAATAGACTAACCTCTTTTCCTCTATCTCTTTATCCCATCTTCTAGTTAAATAAGTTAAAAATGATTTTATCATGTATCTCGTGTATCAGGCGAGTTCCTTTTTGGAAAGACCAAATTACAATAGACTAACCTCTTTTCCTCTATCTCTTTATCCCATCTTCTAGTTAAATAAGTTAAAAATGATTTTATCATGTATCTCGTGTATCAGGCAGTTCCTTTTTGGAGAGACCAAGTACAATAGACTAACCTCTTTTCCTCTATCTCTTTATCCATCTTCTAGTTAAATAAGTTAAAATGATTTTTTGTATCTCGTGAGCAAGACCAAATTACAATAGACTAACCTCTTTTTCCTCTATCTCTTTATCCCATCTTCTAGTTAAATAAGTTAAAAATGATTTTATCATGTATCTCGTGTATCAGGCGAGTTCCTTTTTGGAGAGACCAAATTACAATAGACAAACCTCTTTCCTTTATCTCTTTATCCCATCTTCTAGTTAAATAATTTAAAAATGATTTTATCATGTATCTCGTGTATCAGGCGAGTTCCTTTTTGAGAGACCAAATTACAATAGACTAACCTCTTTTCCTCTATCTCTTTATCCATCTTCTAGTTAAATAAGTTAAAAATGATTTTATCATGTATCTCGTGTATCAGGGCGAGTTCCTTTTTGGAGAGACCAAATTACAATAGACTAACCTCTTTTCCTTTATCTCTTTATCCCATCTTCTAGTTAAATAAGTTAAAAATGATTTTATCATGTATCTCGTGTATCAGGAGTTCCTTTTGGAGAGACCAAATTACAATAGACTAACCTCTTTTCCTCTATCTCTTTATCCCATCTTCTAGTTAAATAAGTTAAAAATGATTTTATCATGTATCTCGTGTATCAGTATGAGTTCCTTTTTGGAGAGACCAAATTACAATAGACTAACCTCTTTTCCTCTATCTCTTTATCCCATCTTCTAGTTAAATAAGTTAAAAATGATTTTATCATGTATCTCGTGTAAAATAATTACATAGACTAACCTCTTTTCCTCTCTATCTTTATTTTTCTAGTTAAATAAGTTAAAAAAATGTATCTCGTGTATCATAAGTTTCCTTTTAACCTCATTCCATTTATCTCTTTATCCCATCTTCTAGTTAAATAAGTTAAAAATGATTTTTTATCATGTATCTCGTGTATCAGGCGAGTTCCTTTTTGAGAACCAAATTACAATAGACTAACCTCTTTTTTTCTCGATCTCTTTATCCCATCTTCTAGTTAAATAAGTTAAAAATGATTTTTATCATGTATCTTGTGTATCAGGCGAGTTCCTTTTTGGAGAGACCAAATTACAAAGACTAAAATCTCTTTATCCCATCTTCTAGTTAAATAAGTTAGAAATAGTTTTATCATGTATCTCGTGTATCAGGCAGTTCGTTTTTTTACAATAGACTAACCTCTTTTCCTCTATCTCTTTATCCCATCTTCTAGTTAAATAAGTTAAAAATGATTTTATCATGTATCTCGTGTATTAGTTCCTTTTTGGAAAGAACCAAATTACAATAGACTAACCTCTTTTCCTTATCTCTTTATCCCATCTTCTAGTTAAATATGTTAAAATGATTTTATCATGTATCTCGTGTATCAAAGTTCCTTTTTTGGAGAGACAAATTACAATAGATTGGAATTTTCCTCTATCTCTTTATCCCATCTTCTAGATTTTTAAATTTTTTGGAGACCAAATTAAATGATTTTATCATCTTCTAGTTAAATAAGTTAAAATCGTGTATCAGGCGAGTTCCTTTTTGGAGAGACCAAATTACAATAGACTAACCTCTTTTCTCTATCTCTTTATCCCATCTTCTAGTTAAATAAGTTAAAAATGATTTTTATCATGTATCTCGTGTATTATTCCTTTTTGAGAGACCAAGTACAATAGACTAACCTCTTTTCCTCTATCTCTTTATCCCATCTTCTAGTTAAATAAGTTAAAATGATTTTTATCATGTCTCGTGTATCATGCGAGTTCCTTTTTGGAGAGACCAAATTACAAAGACTAACCTCTTTTTCCTTTATCTCTTTATCCCATCTTCTAGTTAAATAAGTTAAAATGATTTTATCATGTATCTCGTATGTATGAGGATTTCCTTTTTTGGAAAGACCAAATTACAATAGACTAACCTCTTTTCCTTTCTCTTTATCCCATCTTCTAGTTAAATAAAAAAATGAATCATGTATCTCGTGTAAAGAGTTCTTTTTGGAGAGACCAAATTACAATAGACTAACCTCTTTTCCTCTATCTCTTTATCCCATCTTCTAGTTAAATAAGTTAAAAAATGATTTCATGTATCTCGTGTATACAAGTTCCTTTTGGAAAGACCAAATTACAATAGCATAACCTCTTTTCTCTATCTCTTTATCCCATCTTCTAGTTAAATAAGTTAAAATGATTTTATCATGTATCTCGTGTATCAGGCGAGTTCCTTTTTAAATACCTCTTTTTCCTCTATCTCTTTATCCCATCTTAAAAAATAAGTTAAAATATTTTATCATCTCGTGTATCATACGAGTTCCTTTTTGGAAAGACTAAATTACAATAGACTAACCTCTTTTCCTCTATCTCTTTATCCCATCTTCTGGTTAAATAAGTTAAAAATGATTTATCATGTATCTCATTGTAAAAAAAAAAAAAGAAACCTCTTTTCCTCTTTATCCCAAAATAAGTTAAAAATGATATTTTACATGTTTGAAGTTCCTTTTTTGGAAGACCAAATTACAATAGACTAACCAAATATCTCTTTATAATTTGTTAAATAAGTTAAAATGATTTTAGTATTTTATGATGGTCATGAAGACCTCTTTCCATCTTTGGAGAGGCAACAATCCGGTTCCTATAGGAAGGTAGTTAATAATTAAAAACCAAGGAAAAAAAAAAAAAAAAAAAAAAACTTTCAAAACAAAACAAAAAACTTAAGAATGATGGTTTCTTTTTTTGAGTCTTTATGATTGGATACTTATCTATCTTTACAGTTAAATCCCCGGGCAACGCCCACTCTGCTAGTTTAATAAACTATTTTCTTCTCGGCACTTCTAGGAAAGCAAACATGGTTATCTTTTTTTTTTCTTAGAATCTTTTTTATGTATTCTTTTTGACGATTTCTACCCCTTCATCTTTACCTTAGAATCTTTGATTAGTTAATTCACTTTTCTACCATTTTTTGCTGAAGCTCATCAACAATGTAACGCGCTGCTTTCCTCTGTCCCTGTTTTCCTCAACAAAAAAGTCCTGTGAGTATCTGATTTTTCCAAGCCCACCTTTCTTGTAAACCAGAAAACTACCTCTTTTGGTGTTAAGTATAAGTGTCGTTTTGTTGTTTTAGGACTTCATGTGGTTATTATGCTATCCTCAGCATCCTTCTGTATATATATCTGATTTTAAGTCTCCTTTTTTTATCTTCTGTTTAATAAAATCTTCTCATTATTCCTGAAAACGAAACAGAATCATGAATGTGGCTTGTTTTCCTCCTCCTAATTGATGATTAGCAAATCCAGTATTCTGACCTTGGTCGGGAAAACGAGGCAAAAAAGAAAGAAAGAAAGTAAATAAGAATGAAAGAATTCAGATGAAGAGGAAAGCAAAAAGAATGTTTATGAACTAAAAAAGAAGACACAATAAAAAAAGCAAGAAAGAAAGTTAAAAGAAAGACAATGCAGATTATGAGAAAAGCAGGAAGAAATTTTTTTTTTGAAAAGGAAAAGGAGGATAAAAGAAAGAATGAACGAAGAAAAAAAATTTTCTAAAAAGAAAGAAATAAAGAAAGAAAGAAAAAATAATTAAAAGAAAGAAATGAAAGGAAGGAAGGAAGAAAGAAAGAATTTAAAAAAAAAAAGTGTTGGGCGCACCCACCTTCTAACTAGTAATGGACTGGTCCATCTTTATAAGTCAGCTCTGGAGAGAAGTGGCGAGAGCGTCAGAGAGAGAGTCAGCGTGAGCAGTCCAGATAAGCTTACCGGTACATACCGTTGGACTATAGACTTTGGATATTGTTTCGTACTAACCAACCTTCGTTCTACTAATCACTCTATTGTTAATTGCTTTTATGAATATACCAGTATTTTCCTCTACAACTGTGTTTGTCTTGTTTCATACACCGACACGCGGGGAACTCACAACATCTCAACAGAAAGAAAGAAAGAAAGAAAGAAATGAATACAAACGAGAAGAAAGACAAAGGGGAAAGAATGCTTATGAAAAAAATGAGGAGAATACAAGAAATAAAGAAAGTACAGCAAAAAAAGACAAATGAATAAATGTAGATGAGAACAAAGAAAGAAAATAGGAAAGAAAGAAGGAAAGAACGTAGATGTTAAGAAAGAAAATGAGAAGAAATAACAAAGACTGTAGACGTGAAAAAAAGAAAGAAAGAAAGAAAGAAAGAAAGATAAAAAGAAATAATTAAAGAAAGAATAAAGAAAGAACGTAGATGAGGAGAGGGTAGGAAAGAAAGAAGAAAAAGAAGAAGAAAACTTTAGATGAGAAGAAAGAAAGAAAGAAAGAAAGAAAGAAAGAAAGAAAGAAAGAAAGATAGAAAGAAAGAATTCAAATGAAGAGGAAGGCAAAAGAATGTTTACGAACCAAAAATGAAAATACAATAAAAAAGAAATAAAAAAAAGAGAGAATAAGAAAGAATGCACATAAAGAAAAAGGCAGGAAGAATGTTTTTGAAAAAGAAATGGGAACAAGCTAAAGAAAGAAATAATAAAGAAAAGAAAAAAGAAAAAAAAGAAAAACTTAAAAAGCAGATTCATAAGAAAAAAAAAGAGGAGAATACGAGAGTGAAAGAAAGGACAGAAAAAGGAAAGAAGAAAAATGAATAACTGTTGATGCGAACAAAAATGAATATTCGAATATACGAAAGAAAGAAGGAAAAAGAGAAAAAAGAATGCAGATAAGGAAAAAGAAAGAAAGGAGAAATGAAAGAAAGAAAAGAATGAAGATGAGAAAGAAAACAAAATGTTTATGAAAAAGAAAGAGAAGAAAAAGATAGAGAAGAAAAAATAAGAAAAAGGAAAAGAATAATAAAATGATGTTATGAAGGAAGACGAATGTTAGAAGCGAATTAAGATAAAAAGAAGTAAATTCACAAGCAAGTCCTCTCTCATTGGATGCTTAATATAACGCATTTCCAGGCCTAATTAGTGTATTTGTGTACCTGTAAAATCTACAGTACTTACATGTCACAAATATCTTTTCAAGGAAGTATTGTTTCCATAGTAACATTATCAATTTCATTCCAAACTATTCGAGTCACGATTCTCTGCTCAGAGAATCAAAGATTTTTTCGTGAGTTGATAGACACATCTGCGCTTGCGCACATAAGGGTTGAAAAACTAATGGCTTCGCTTAATCAACTGGAAGGATTGTTTCATTATAAATTGCGAGGTTTTCATCTATTCATGCGCGTCTCTGATTATAATTGTCACGTTGTTAAAAACAGATCTGATCAATATAATAATTGCCTATAAATGGACAATCAATTTCAAATATCATTTTTTATTTTTAAGGAAATGAAGAAAATTAGTCAGCCAAGTTTATAAAAAAAGAAGAAGAAAAGAAAGATTGAAATTAAATAAAAGAAAGAAAGAAAGAAAGAAAGAAAGAAAGAAAGAAAAGGCGAAAAATTATAAGTTTAAATAATACAAAAAGAAAGAAAGATGGAAATGAGAATAAAAAGAATTTAGATGAGAAGAAAAAAGAAAGAAAGAAAGAAAAAATGAAAGAGAGAAAGGGAGAAAGATGAAAATAAAAAACAAATATTCTGTCCAAGGAAAGAAAAAAAAGAAAGATTAGAATAAAAACAGAAAGGTGAAGAAAGAAAGAACGTGATAAAGAAAGAAAATGAGAATAGAAACAAAAACAAAATTTAAGGAAAAAAAGAAAGACGAAAAATAAAAAGAAAGAAAAGAAAGAATGGAGTGTCGAATGAATGAAGCTTTGTATGGACGTTGAAAAGAAAGAAAGAAAGAAAAAAGAAAAGAAAGAAATGAAATGAAATAAAGTATAGAAATGAGAAGAAAAAAGAAAGAAAAGAAAAGAAAGAAAGAAAGAAAGAAAGAAAGAAAGAATAGTGTCGAACGAATGAAGAATTGTATGGACGTCGAAAAAAGAAAAGAAAATCCTTAAAAGAAAGAAAGAAGAAAGAAAGAAAGAAAGAAAGAATAGAGTGTCGAAAGAATGAAGAGGTGTATGGACTTTGAAAAAGAAAGAAAGAAAGAAAGAAAGAAAGAAAGAAAGAATGGAGTGTCGAACGAATGAAGAGGTGTATGGACTTCGAAAAAAAAAGAAACAAAGAAACAAAGAAAGTAAAACATTTGAAGAAATCTGAAAAGATAAATGAAGTATCCGTGAAAAACTGGGGCAATTAAAAACAAAAGTAAAATGAAAAAGTCTGTCAAAATCAAATCAATCAAAGACATTATCCTTGAAAAAAAAACATAAATTGACTCATCTTGGAACAATGGCAAACGCTTTTGTCTCCTACACCGTTTTGACATTGAATTCTGTTCAATGAAGGTTTGTGATGAAAATAAAATAAAATAAACTCAACAAATATCAACATCTAATACCAGTTTTCAAAATGGCTGACAAAGTGTCAGAATGATGAGAAAAGAAGATGCCGGGATGTGAAATTCCATTATTTTTATGGTTCTGTTTACTACTCTCCTTAGAGAAACCAGGACTTAAAGTGACATCGTCCAGACGTGCGTTCCTCACAATTCTTGAGTTTTGCTTTTTCTATATCAGAGGCGGGGAGACACTTGTTTACAAGTGCTGGTCACGCGTTGGCCAAATCTCGCGAGAATAAGAAACAAGTTGTTCTCGCGTTGCATTTCTCCATTCGTTTAAATTCAATCCTGTTGGATACTCGTGACATGTTACGATCGAACAATAGGAATCGGAGAGCCGAGTTCGAATTCTAGTCGAATCCATTACAGTCATTTAACGTGCTAATACCCTTGGGAAAGGTATGAAACCTCTTCTTCTCCGCCCAGCTATGGGCAAATAACAGAAGTAACTGGATTCTATAGCCTCGGATGGCAACTGCCGATTAGAAAACACTGGTCTAAATTCTGAATTTTTTGCCTTCAATAGTAGTAGATAGTTTTGCCTATTGTCTGATTGACCTACTTTTCTAGGTTTCTGAACGAAAGCAAAGGTCTATCTCTTGTTTCCTGTTTAGGATTAGGTTTCCGAGTCATTCTAAAGTCTACTTCAACTCTAACGTATCCGCCTAAACCCTGGAATTTCATTTACTATTTTTTTCCTTCAATAGGAGTAGATAGGTTTGCCTATTGTCCGATTAACCCACCAGTCTGATTTTCGTACGACAGCAGAGGTTTGTCCCTTGTTTCCTGTTTAGGATTGGGTTTTCGTTTTAATTCTAAACTCTATACTTCTAACGTATCTGCCTAAACCCTGAAATTTCATTTACTGTTTTTTTTTTTTTATATACTTCAATAGGAGTAGAGAGGTTCGCCTATTTTTTATTTTTTTTATTTTTTTTGAATGGAATCAAAGATTTATCCCTTGTTTCCCGTTTAGGATTTGTTTTTGCAGTCCCTTCTAAAGGTTTCTCATTTTCTTTCACTCTCAGTAGCCTCTTGTGCTTTAGTGGCATTATTGCCTTGCTTGGGAGAATTTGATTTAAAAAATTAACTTCTCAGATCAATCAAATGGCTTTAAGCGAATGAATCCCATAGAAGACAATCCTTCATCAACTCTTATGGTCTGGCGCTACAGAATCATAAGAACTGTATTATTTTAATTTGTGTATGTATAATTACTTTTTTGCTACCAATAATACAGTATTTTATGTTATTATATGTATCTCTATCTATAAAAGGCAGGATGTGTGTGTGTGTGTGTGTGTGTGTGTGTGTGTGTGTGTGTGTGTGTGTGTGTGTGTGTGTGTGTGTAAACGAATACACGGCCCCAATTTTCGACGGATTTGCACCAAAATATACATGCACATGCTCCAAGAGCGGGAAGGCCAAGAACTTTGCATTTTTCCAACTCCCATCGATAGTGGAAATAATCGATTTTTTCATGCTTCTACGGCAGTTTTCATGTAGTTTGCAGCCATTTTTGTTTGCCAGAGTGAGAGCCAATTTCTGCCACGAATGGCAGGAACATTCGTGAGAGCCAACAGCTGACTGACACGAATCTTAACTAGCATGCTAGCATGCAAAAAAAATATCGATAGCTGCATTCGTCACAGGTGGAAAAAATTTAAAACTGCATGGCACTTTACACCAATTGGTTCATTCGCTTGCTTAAACTCAACGTTGATTCTGATTCCGCAGAACTGGGTTGGGTGTGAAAAGTATTTGTTGTTAACATTCTTTTTTCATTTGGTTTTTCCAGTTACGAGTCCTTTTTTAAAGCTGATCGCTTTGTGTTCATTTTGTTTAGTTCTTTTTTCGTAACAGATTTAATGTTTAGTATAGAGCTTAGAAGAAAAAATTCGCAGTGTGGGATAGGCAAGAAGTAAAGCATGTAGCAACATCAGCACGGCAAAGGGCACTCCTTTAAAAAAGGCAAGGAAGGGCAAAAAATATTTCAAAGTCAAGTGATAGCGATTGCTGTATGAGTCGTACGATTTTTGAATCAAGCACGGGCAACACCGGGTCATGCCTGCTAGTTTGTTATAAAAAAAATTGATATTCATAACGTTTTGAACTTTTTAAAGAAAGTACTTTGTGGCCCGGTGAATATAACTAAATTTCTAATTTGGCCCATTGGGAAAATAAAAACCATATAAACAGTTCAAATACATCGGTATTTGGATCAGTTTTAAGAAATTTCATATATGAGAAAAGGATGATGAACATAGAATAAGCTCCGTTAGAGATAGTTTCGCCGAACACCTCAAAATACTACTAAACTAAAACATTAACGTGAAAAAAAGAAACAAAAAAACCCAAAAAAACGTCATGTTTCACAGAGAAATTGTGAGTTCAATCCCTGGCTGGGCTGTCCAGAGCTACACCTAATGAAAACAGAGCAAACAATAGCTGAGCAACAATATGAGATCTCTAGCCATGGACAGCAAAATGAGAATAATCAATGTCCGTCGATTTAAGAAACTTTTAATTTCAAAAGGGCACAACAGCTGAAACAATAACAATAAAAATCAAGGGCATTAAACTCATGGCTACATGCCCATAGATGTATAATTCTTCTTATTCCTTCTTTCCGTTTAATTAGCGCTTAGGTTACACCATACTTTTACCTCAGATAAACAATGGACCATTTCTTTTTGATTCCGAGGATAGACCTGTATTAACTTACCGGTCCCCTGCCCACAAAGCAGAAGTAAAGATCATATCATTGGAACTATTTAGTTTTAGAGAAAGAAAGAAAGAAAGAAAGAAAGAAAGAAATACATTAATGAATGAATGAAAGAAAGAAAGGAGGAATGAATGAATGAATGAAAAATGAATGAATTAATGAATCAATGGTAGAAAGAAATAATGAATGAATGAATGAATAAATAAAAGAGAGAAGTAAAGAATGAAAGAAAGAATGAATGAATGAATGAATGAATGGAAGAAAGAAAGAAATAATGAATGAATAATTAAATAAATGAAAGAGAGAAATAAAGAATGAAAGAAAGAAGGAATGAATGAATAAATAAATGAAAGAGAGAAATAAAGAATGAAAGAAAGAAGGAATGAATGAATGAATGAATTAATAAATGAAAGAGAGAAATAAAGAATGAAAGAATGAATGAATGGAGAGAAGAAATAATGAATGAATGAATAAATAAATGAAAGAGAGAAATAAAGAATGAAAGAAAGAGAAAATGAATGAGTGAATAAATAAATGAAAGAGAGAAATAAAGAAAGAAAGAAAAAAGAATGAATGAATAAATGAATGAAAGAGAGAAATAAAGAAAAGATAGAAGCTATAACATTCTGATAATTTTAACGTCTTCTTCAATGAAAAGGAAAACTTAATTTTGAATCTTTTCCTTTGTACCCTCTTACTTCTTTAAATAAAGATCTACATTCATATTTATGACTCTCATTCCAATATTTTGTTAAAGTTGTTAAGCTCAAATACTTAACAATGCAATAGGGGAATTTCTACTGATATTTTATTTTCGTAGAACTCGCCATGAGCTTCTTCAATCATTATCTAAAAAATTAAGATTCATTAAGAATTTCAAATAGAAAAACCTTGAAATCATCCGTTAATAATAATTAGTTAATATTGATAATTTTTGGTTAAATATACTGATCCACACTCGTCCTGGTTATAACGATAAACTACATCCGGCAGCAAGGCGTCTGATCGAGAGGTTTTGAGGAACGTGGAACCACCACATTATTGCTATTGTTACCAGGTCCACCCTGAGCCAGAGTGGTAGCACCTGTTAGGGTCCCGGCTATTGGCAAATAGTTAACCTCAAAGACCATGAAAGTATAAAGGAGATTTTTTATAGTAAAAATACCAGCAATACATTTCTGAAGAAATCTTTTAAAGATTTTTAATAAAAAAATCTTGATTTTCGGAAATTAAATAACCCATTGAGGTGTTGAAAAATTTGGTTAAAAACAAAAACAAAACAAACCAAACAACTAAAGGATCGAATCAGTTTCTTGTTGTAAAGATAAACATCCTTAAAAAAGGCGACGTACAAAAATACGCCAATGAAACCTGATGTCCAAACTGATTTCTTACAAAGAATACATATTTTATTCATACGAATCTATCCTAAAAATGTTGTCGGCATAAAATAAACCCATTGAGGTTGATATGCCGTAAACAAAATTAACCAAACTAAACCAAAGAATAGATTTTCTATTCATACGAACTTACCCTAAAAATCTTAGCATTAAATAACCTATTGATTTTGATAAAACAAAACAAAATAAACCAAACTAAACCAAAAATACATATTCTATATTCTTTGAACCTATCCTAAAAAATCTTGTCGGCATTAAATAACCCATATATATTGTTGATATGCCGAAAACAAAAATAAACCAAATTAAACCAAAAAGAATGAAAAATATTCTATTCATACGAACCTATACAAAAAATCTTGACGGCATTGAATAACCCATTGAGGTTGATATGCCGTAAAATGAAATAAACCAAAATAAACCAAAGAATACATATTCTATTCATACGAACCTATCCTAAAAATCTTGTCGGCATTAAATGAATCATTGAGGCTGATAAGCCATAAAACCAAATAAACCAAACCAAACTGATCCACAAGTGTGCAATGAAATCGGATTTAGGAAGAAAATGGCATCGGTAATATCAATTTGCTTTTCCCAATTGATTAGCTTTATTTTCCGAAACAAATACCCGCCATCTTTTTTTTTTTGTTTTCTTTTTTCCTTTTTAATCTGAATGCCATTATGTTGCCATTACACACCGTGATATAATGTTATTTGCTGAAAGTACAGCCCGAATACAACGATATTTGATACCGATATACGTGTATAGTTGATCGAAAGGAAATGGCAACTCAAGATGGGGGAAGCGACAGGAATTTTTTTTTTTTTTCGTTTTTATTCATTTATTTATTCTGACAGAAAAAGCTTTTAGCACGTTTTGCTTACATTGCAATTTCCATCGCGTTAATATGTCCGACGCTCAGCAAAACAAAATGGCGTTGAAGTCTAGTTTCACCAAAACGACTGACCATGAGAGAAGTCTGAATGAATTTCATCACAGATCGATTACGGGAAACGTTGATTAAAGGCGGAAGGAGAAAATTATTGACATGAATTGATATCGACTATGATTAATAATATTTGTTTTTTTCGTTATAAAAAAGCATTGGTGTTTTTAATGCCGGATTTACTTTCGCTTATTGTTGGCGCCTTTTATTGCGGAAAAATTGTTTTTGAATAAAAAGCGGGTCTGCTTCGAAAAACTAAGTTTAACGCTGGTAAAACAAATGAGATCATTATGAGAAAAGCATGATATTAATTTTACTAACGTTCAGTAGAATGATTCCGAGAACCGTGCTGTTAAACAACAAAGATGTGTTGATGGTGTAAAAGATAGAAATTCTGGATGAGAAATCGGATAGAAAGTCTTTTCTCCAATGTTCAGATCATTATATTCCCTGAAAAAAAATAATTTTTAAAAACGTGGGTAATCCCATCTTAAAAAGATAGTTTCGTTAAACAATTTTCCCCCGCTGTTTTCTTAGGGCCCTATAGAATCCAGAGACGGATATGCAATGTGGTTGGTCCTGAATCTAGCATCTCCTATAGTCGCATATTATCCACAGACGCGCAGTCACCTCCCCTAATTTTCTACAAATATTTTCACGTTTAACTGCTCCGACGAGCTATTTTAAAAGTTACCAGACATGCATGAATTTAAGCGCCCTACTAGGCTGTAAATACGATCTCACCCTTTCACTGTCGAAACGGTTAAAATAACCGTCTCTTTTACTCCAAAGCTTTTTCTCAAAATTTCCCGTCATTTTCTTTCTGTTATGGAGTGGTTTCACAGTGGAGGCTTGTATTTGTACTAAGTCGGTCCTAAAATAGGTTCGACGTACAAAACGTTAGGAACTTGATATAATAGGTAATGACGCAGAGAAATCTAGTTGTGGTCGCTGATACTTTAGTATATCCGACTAACGGTCGTCCGATCGACTGACTGACCGACGATATTCAGTCACCCCCCACCCACGAGGTTATCATGTGGCACAAGGCCGGTTTAACGTGGGATCTCCGAGCCCGTGGGCTCGGCCAAAAATATGCCCTTTGAACCCGTATAAACGGGTTCAGGGTCGGTTTAAATTCCCCGAATCCTTTTCCGCCCTTCGGCGTAGCCTCGTTCGGGTTCCTCCCCCGCCCGAAGGCAGAGAGTTCAACCGATCAGCCGGTCGTCGACTTCAACTGAACTCAGACTATTTAGACTGAATGGTTAGTCACCCTTGTTTATAGGTGGGAGGGCATCAATGTGGCACAAGGCCGGTTTAACGTGGGATCTCAGAGCCGTGGGATGGGGCTTTGGGCTGTAAATATCCCATTTTGAACCCGTATAAACGGGTTCAGGGTCTTTTAGATGAAAAAAAGATACTCCAGTTTTCAAACGAAGCCTCGTTCTGGTTTTATTTAATTTGGACTTAAGACTGAACTCAGAAACCCATTGACTGTCGACTCCTTGTTAAATTTACTACTCTTGCACATGAATTATAGTTGGGAGAGTCTATTAATTATAGAATAGGTGTTTCCTATTAGAAAATTACCTTCCTATTACTTTTTTCCATTGATAGCTATAATCTCCAAATATTCAAATGTAATTTCAATCGCTAACATCTCAAATGCCCTAACCAAATTTATCGTGTTTCTTTTCAGTCTCCTGAAATTTAATTTTAATCTCTTGAAAATTTTCTCTAAAAAATGCTTTTCAAGTACTGAGTGGCAAAAGGAGAAAAAATTGGCTTGGGGTGAAATGCTTAAAAAAAAGTATATCTTAATATATAAAAATAATTATTAACTCAAAAACATTTTTACAATCTTAAAATATTTTCTGGCTTTAAATAAACTGCAAATGGCTGATAATCCAAAAAAAAAAAAAAAACCAATCACAATGACGAGAAAGGTTGGGAGCCCATGTTTGAAATGTGGTTCTACAAAAATATTTATAAAAAAAAATAGACAGAACATGAGATCAATGAGGAAGTTTTAAGTTAGAAAGGGAACGAAAAGGACGATTAATGTTTAAAAAAATCTGTAAAATGCTTTAACAGACGATGGGATGAAAAGGCATATAATGGAATAGAAAAAAAATTTGCCTTCTAAAAAGGTAAAAAAAGAATTCAGAAAAGTTTTTCTTCTCTTCTGTTTTTCAAATAATTTTTCCAGATGCAAATCTGGAAAAATTATTATCCTCCATAAATTGTTAATGCAGTATTGACGCGCAAAACTATACTGACAACCCAAAATATATTTCGGCTTTAAATAGCCCAGAAAGGGTTGATAAGACATAAAAAAAGAACAAATCAATCAATATGAAACAGCAATAATGGCTTCACTTATCCCATTGTACCGGACAAGTAACAATGACAGGAGCGCAAAGTTTAACAAATATACCTGCAAAACCACTGTATCGAAATGAATTTTTTCTCCCTCGACAAATTGATTGTTTTAAAAAGTTGCTTTTAGATTTTTCATAAACCCCAAATATGAAAATGTATTTTTATTTTCGAAAACTGACAGTAAAAATATAAAACGCTATATATTCAGTAGACTGGTTTGGTTAGCTTTGTTTTTTATGAAAATGAACCACAAAAATTTATTTGAAATAAAAATTTAATTTATTATTAGGGCATTCTTACAAATAAACCTTATTGTTAATTTTTGTTAATTCTTTTAGCAAAATATCGAGTCTAACATCAAATTTTAAACAACGGCCTTTGGTATCAGAAAAACAAATGACATCAATTTGTATAGAAATGTTTTCTTTTGACATTCTCGGTTGTGGACGAAACAGCTTCTAGTGCTTTCTGTTGAAGATTGATCTGGGCTCGATATATATATATAAAAAGAAAATAATAAAAAAAAAAATCATATTGAGCATTCTAATGTTTCATTATAATCTGTTTTGCAAATTCGATCTACGATTAGTTTGGTTTGGTTTGGTTCATCTTTCCAAAACAATTTATTCGATCAATTTAGTTGTTTGGTTTTGGTTTGTTTTCTTCCGGCATATCAACATCTCATTGGGTTATTTAATTTTAAAAATTTTTATTATTGGTAATATTTTATAATTTAACATAATATTATTTTTGGTTTTAAGTCAAGTACGGCGCCTTTCTTAAGGAAATTTCAAATCAAACATGGAAAAAAACTGATTAAATACTTTAGTTGTTTGATTTGGTTTGGTTTGTTCTATGGCATATCAACACCTCAATGGGTTATTTTATATATATTCAAGATTTTTAGGAGGTGTTCGTATGAATAAAGAATATGTAAATTATTTGGTTTGAAAAAGTTTGGTTTATTTTTCATTTTATGGGTTATTTGATGCCAATAATTTTTTTATTGCTGGTAATGTTTTTTAAAATGTATTAATGGTAATTTGTTTTACTTTTTATGCGTAGCTGGAATTTTTTTTTTTCAAAAATGTATAGCTGGTAATATTTTTTTAATTAAAAATGTATTGAAATATATTTTTTTCCTCAAAAATGTATTAAAACCTATTTTTACACTTTCATAATGTTTTAATCCCAGATTCGAGGTTAACTATTTACTCATAGCTGGGATCCTAACAGGTGCTACCACTCCGGGTCAGGGTGGATCTGGGAACATCAGCAATTAAGAGGTGGTTCCACGCTCCTCAAAACATCCTTATCAGAGGCCTTGCTGTTGGACGTAGTTTATCGTCTTATCCAGGATGCGGACGCAGTTTATTGTCTTACCCAGGACGCGGACGTAGTTTATCGTCATAAATCTCATTTCGGACGTATTTTATCGTATTACCCTGGACGCTTTTTGTCCTTTTATCAAAATGTATATTCAGTAACGCTCTACCCTGGATGGCTCTTGATGTTTTACTTGTCTGAAACAGTATAAGGATAATTAATAAAAAAAAAAGAAATAATGTTTTGATTTTTCCGCATATTTCAGTTCTTGATAAAAAAAAATGCTTCTTCATAGTTTGTTATACAATCATAAAAAACAATTAATCTTCAATGAAAATAATTGATTTAATGCATATAATAATAATAATAATAATAACAAGTTCAAAATGGAGTTTTAAATTGAAGAAAACTAAAATAATAATACATCGATTTGGACTATTTGAAATACCTAAAAAAGACAAAGCAAAAGCAAATGCAACCGATAAAGTGGGAAACGATGGCAAGATAAAAATTTAAGAAAACTTTTTTGCCCGTACCAAATTTTTAAGCTGATTTAGAAAAAATTTTATACCCATCAATAAAGAAACTGAAACCAAAAGTTTAATTCTTTAAAATTTTATAGAAATAGTTAAGATTTCGAAATAAAAAAAAAATTACTGAAAAATTGTATTTAGCCTAAAAAAACAAATTAAATGATAAATAAAAAAAACAATTGACCATCTTTGTATAGATTGCACGGAATATGTATATATGAATAAAAAATCGGCACGACAGAGTTGATTTAAATATTTGCCCTGGAAAAGATTGCAATTCTGCCAGAAACGAAACTGCAATCAATTGGTATGAAACCATTCAAGACCCGATTACAGGACAAAACCTGTACCAATCTCAACTGGGACTTTATTGCATTAGTTAAAAAAACAGAACAATCAAATAATGCCCAGACATAAGTTTTCTATGAATTGAGGTCAGGAGATTGGGGCGGCCATGTCATAACACTCACCTGCTTCTCATCAAAGTATTCCTTCATCAATTTTGATTTGTGACAGGGAGCATTATCCTGCATAAAAATGAGCTTGGTGGGGTCGATTTGCAATTTTCAGCAGAAGGGAGCAGACAAGACTCTAAAATTTCTTGTACTGCTCGCTCCTGAGGGTCTTTTCAATAGGTTTTAAGAAACCAGTTCCATGAAAAGAATTTAAATCCCCAGAACATTATACTGAACGGATGCTTTTTTACTTACTGCTAAATTCAAAGAGCTTTCAAAGCTTCTTCTTCGGATTTTAGATCGCTTATCCTTTGAATAAAAGCTCAAATTTCGTTTAATCGGAGAAGAGAACATTTAGTAAAAAAAAAAAGGTGAGTCACTTTTTATTGAACAAAATATATATATATATATATATATATATATATATATATATATATATATATATAAATATGTATGAAAAATGTCAAAATGAAAATCAAACACACAGGGAGATTTGAAGAAACACAGAGAAAAAAATATTAAAAAGCTGGATAAAATTACAGCGAGGCTACAGGTCTGTCCAGTGCCATCAATTCGTCGAATACCATATCGTTCATGAAGTTTAAATAAATCTGTTTCTCCATGGATCAATAAAATAAACAATTATATTGATGAAAGTTGCATCCAGAATCCTTACAGAACAGATAAAGATAAAAAGAATTGAAAAAATAGTGTACACTCAAAAAGACAAAAAAAATTTCACTGAAATAAAAATTAGCCTTCCTTTTATAATTTAACATAGTTCTCACATCAAAAAATCAAATGGCTTTTAAATGCCTGGTTATTATGTTTTCATAAAAAAAAATAGATTTTTTTTCTTTCGGGGCGATTTAAAATTTGTGAAAAAAAGGAAGTATTGAATTTTGACAGTGGTAAACGATTTTTTATGCGACAAAATGGTTCGTCTGAATGGAAAGGAAAAAAAAATTTTGAAAATTAAAGAAAAAAGAAATTGAAAAAAAAAATAAAAGAAAATAAACAATTTACAAAAAAAGAAATAAAAGAACATCAAAAAAAATGCCCAAGAGGAAAAAAAGATGAAAAAAATTAGCAAAAAAAAAAAAAAAGAAAAAAAGATGACGAAAAGGAAAAAAAAATTAAAAAAAAAGAAAGGAAGGAAAAAAAAAAGGAAAACCGGAAGGAAGGAATGAAAAAAAAAAAAAAAAATAAAAAGAAAAAAGTAAAAGGAAAAAAAAAAAATGTTGAAGTAAAAGAATTAGCGAAGAAAGAGATAAAAAATAAAAAAAAGAAAAAGAAAAAAAAGGAAATTTGAAAAGATGAAGGAGGATGAAGGAGAAAAGAAAAAAAAATTGTAAAAAAAAAGCAAAGAAAATAGGAAGAAAAGAAAGACAATAAACAATTTTGAAGTGAAGAAAAAAAAAAAAAGCGAAGAAAGAATTTTTAAAGAAAAGGAAGGAAGGAAACATAAAAATGAATGAAAACCATTTGTTAGTAAAAAATGGAAGAAAAAAGAAGGAAGAAAAAGAAGGAAGGAAGGAAGGAAAGAAAGAAAAAAAAGAAAAGAAATGATGAAATTTAGAAGGAAGAAAAAAAGAGTAGAAAAAAAATTAGGAATGGAAAAGGAAGGAAGAAAAAAATTAAGAAAAAGAAAAGAAAGAATAAGAACATTGATTGTAGAAGGAAAAAAAATTCTTAGGAAAAAGAAGAAGAATGAAAGAAGAAGGAAGGAAACATAGAAAAGAATGAAAGAAAGAAAAGAAAATGATGAAAGAAAAGAATATAAAAAGTAAAAAAAAATGACGTAGAAAAAAATTAGCGAAAAAAGAAGGAAGGAAAAGAAAGGAAAGAAAGAAGGAAGGAAAAAAAAAAAGAAAAAAAAAAAATGAAGGAAAAAAAAAGAAAGAAAAGAAAAGGAATTCCCACGTAGAAAAAAAAGGAAGAAAAGGGAAGGAAGGAAAAAAAGAATGAATGAAAAAAAAGAAGAATGAAGGAAAAAAAAATTGTAGAAAAGAATTAGGAAAAAAGGAAGGAAGGAAAAAGAAAAAAAAATGATGAAAAAAAGAAGGAAGTAAAAAAATTTAGAAAAGAAAAGAAAAGAAGGAAGGAAAAGGAAAGAAAAAATTGGAAGTAAAAATAAAAAAAATTAATCAAAAGGAAGGCTGAAACTGAAGAAATTAGAATTACGGTAAAAAAGTAAAAAAGTGAAAAGATTAACGAAAAAGGAAGGAAGGAAGGAAAGAAAGAAAAAATAAAATTAAAGTAAAAAAAGTATTTCTTAAACGGAAAGAAGGAAGGAAAAAAAAAGAAAAAAGAATAATAATTAAGGAAAAAATATATCTTTTCTAAAGAAATGAAAAAAAAGAAAGATAAAAAGAATGTATAGAGGAAATGGAAGAAATTCACCAAAGAAGGAAAAAATCTTCAGTAAAGATTGAAGAAGGAATAAGTTTTAAAAGAAAGAATAAAGAAAGAAGGAAACAAAAGAAACAGAAAAGAAAAAACAAAATTTAGAAAAAAAAAAAGAAAAGAACAATTGAACGGTAAGGAAATAAAAAGGAAAGAAAAAAGAAAGAAATTGGAAGAAATTTGTTCTGAAAGTTGAAAAAAAGAAAGAAAAAAGATATTTATCATTTTAAGAAGAAAGCGAAAAGTCAGAAGGAAAGTAAGAAGAAATTTAAAACACCAGTAAAAAATTTTGAAGGAAGAAGAAAGGTGAAAGAAAAAAAAATCTTAGGAAACAAAATGAAAGATTAACAAAATTTTTTAAAAAAAGAAAATTTACAATCGTAAAGTCCGTATAAAGTTCAATTTTATGAGAAAGAAAGAAAACTTTTTTCGTTTAATATAGAAAACGGACAGGCAACGTCTACAAGGCAAATATCCGTTCGCCAACATAAAAGACTTTTTTCTTTTATCCAAGTAGAATTATCTTTTAATCATTCATTATTAATTTTTGGTATTTCAATTTGTCTTTAAAGAAAGATTGAATCCTTTCAATGAATCTATCGGAACCTTTTCCAAAATCAAAGAAAGACCAAAGCTACAACTGGAATTATTGATGTTCTCATTTGCCATATTGGATAGATTGCCAAATTTTGGTGCTTGTAAAAGGTTATTTTTTTTAAGATCTTCAAAGATACAGCACGGCCTGTAGCAAATATTATTAATCTTATTTCCTTGAGTTTCTGTTGTATAAACATTTACTTCCGGGTCCCAACCAGTGATCTAAGGTCAAAAATTGCTTAATGACATCCATGTTTTGTAAAAAATGAAAGAAAAGAAAAAAAAAAGCTAATATCACACACACATTTTAGACAGACAACGTTCTTCGTCATGTGTGAGCTCTATCTGTGTGTATAATTTTTTTGTATTTCTTTAAGGTATGGGCTACCAAGAATCCATTCAGGGAGCCTATGAACCTTTTTCCAAATCAAAAAAATAAATATAAACTAAATACAAACAGATGAGATGTGAAAATTAGTAAAAAGAATTATATTTGGAACTACTAGGTAGTAGTACTACTAAAAAATTAAAAAATTTCCTTAATATATCTTGAATACTAATTTGCTCCTGGGTAATTTATTTAGAGACCTATGGTGAGAAAACGGCAAAATCTGTTGAAGAAAACTGTATTGCGTTACATACATGTAAACAAAAAACACATTTTTTAATGAAATAAAACTCTTCGAAGATTTTAAATATTATTTTGAATACAATATCTGGTATTTGATTTAAGAAGACAATACCAAAAGAAATCATTTCAATATGTTGTGGAGTTTTTCGGAGTGGAGTTCTTGTTTAGTACTTTTAAGTTTAAATAGTTCGACATTAGTAAAAAACGTTAGGATTTGATATAATAGGTATTACGCAGAGTAATCTTGTTGTGGTTAAATGACTAATTTCGTATTCGAGATACTGTAAAAATGACATCTTATTATTTAAAAATAACTGCCACACGCAGTCACATTTAAATCTGTTAAAAGCGCCGAATTTTGTCGTGGGGCTCTTAGAGTCCGCATAAACGGGTTCGGGTCTGTCTACCTCCCGGACGAAACTCTGCCCTTCGGCGTAGCCTCGTCAGGTTCCAGTCGCCTGAAGGCAAAGAATTTGATAAATATTCCAACATCACTTGTATTTAGTCACCCCCCCCATGAGGGTATCATGTGGCATTAAGGCCGGTTTAACGTGGGATCTCCGAGCCCGTGGACTCGGGTAAATATACCCGATCCATGTTTGATTATAAATGGATTCAGGGTCAGGTTTTACTCCCCAACGAGACTCCGCCATTTTTGTAGCCTCGTTCGGGTTTTCTCCCTCGAAGGCAGAGAGTTCAAATGTTCAGCCGGTCGACCGACCTCGACTGACCTTGTTTTCTCTTACTACTCCTATTTATATTGGGTGGAGAAAAAATAACTATAGAAATATATATGTTTCACCATAACACAATAATGATCTATCGAAACTTCTCCAATCAATCCTAGTGCTCCAACTACAACTGGAATTATTGCTCTCCTCATTTGCCTCATTTTTTTAATTTATTTATCCCTTGTTCGCATTGATATTGGCCGGGTTTATTAGAGGTGTGCAGGTCGTGTAGCATTTGCAGCTCGAAATGGGAAACAAGCAAGCTGTGTCCAAATTTCAGACAAGTTCATTGCCTTTATTTTTGTCGCTTTTACTGTTGAACGAGCTGAATGCAATTGTCTATTCTAACTGGATCCTTTCTCGCACTTCTTGCCTGAGGAAATACCTTCCGATTTCTTGCTTCCCTGCCAACTACAATCATAAAAAATGCAATTGCAACGTCAATCGCTAACTTCTGTCTTTACTCTCATTAAAGCCTCCTCATTCTCTTTCACTCTCATTAACCCCTTGCGTCTTAGTGGCATTATCGCCATCACCTGATTCCTGAAACCTGTTGATTGTCCTTCCTGTTCTTTTTTCTTTGTCCCCTTCCTTCTCAAATCTTTTGTCTTTTGAAACCATTCTCTAATTTTCCTAAATCTTCTTATAGAACTTTTGCGTCTTAAGTGGCATTATTATCATCTGTCTTCCTGAAACCTGTTCTTTTTGTCCTTCCCCTTACTAAAGTCCTAATTCGTCTTAACCCCTTGCGTCTTAGTGGCATCTCTAATCATGTCTTCCTGAAATCTGTTCTTATTGTCCTTTCTCTTTAAAGTCTTCTCATTCTCTTTCCTAGTAATTTGCGTCTTAGTGGCATTATCGCCATCTTCTGTCTTCCGGAAACCTGTTTTATTTTATTAAAGTCTTCACATTTTTCACTCCACCAAAGTGGCATTATCGCCATCATCATCTTCTCTTTCATTGTCCTTCTTTTCAGTAAGTCTTATTCCCTTTGCGTCTTTCCCTTTCTTAGTGGCATTATCGCCATCATCTGTCTTCCTGAAACCTGTTCTTTTATTGTCCTTTCTCCTCACTAAGTTTTCTCACTCTCTTTCACTCTCAGTAACCCGTTGCATCTTAGTGACATTATCGCCTTGTTTCGGGTGAAATGATTAAAAAGAAGAGGAAAAAAAGAGATACCAATGGGAAAGGTGTAAATCACTGCTCTTCTTTGCTTCCCTAGTTAAATAACAGGGTAGACTGGATTCTTCAACTTTGGTTGGCCACCATTCAAATTAAGGGTAACTCTGAATAGAAAGTCCTTTGGGTGTGAGGCTACTTACTTCGGAACCACAACAGTATCGTGTTGTAGAGTCAGGCTGTGGCCCTAGGCTCTGCTGAGGGTAAATAAGAGAGAGAGAGAGAGGAGGGGAGAGCGATGTTAATAGGATAATTTTTTTTTGTCTGGTTAAGTAAATATTCGACTTGTCTTGATAAATATGTCGCTGGATGTAACTTTGCAATCTTGCTAAATTACTAAAAACAACCCACAACCATTATAACGAATGCATAATCTGCACGACTTTCAATGCTGCTCCGCTGACGAAAAATATAACAAATAATAGGAAGACAAAGAGCACCTCTTAGATGCAGACCCCACTCGGTTTTGTGGGCTCTGAGATTTTCAATTAAGTCTATTGTGTTCGTATTGTTCGCGTCCGTTACGTTATGAGAAGGAAATCAAATAAAATTTTTCTTTCTTTTTTTTTTTTTTTTTTTTTGCTTCTTCTTAAGACTCTTTGAATCGCTCAACTGAGGAGTTGAACTCGGGAGGAAAAAGGAATTCTCTCATCGGATTTATTCGGTGCATTGAGAACATTGCCTTCTCTTCAGCAGATGCTGTCCTCAACCCAACTCTCCTTATCATCCGACGCCGAACAACTGCCATCTTTCTTTTTTTTTACAGCGGAAGTACTGTTTGTTTAACATTTCGAAAATCCATTCTTGGCTTTTGGTGTCTTCTTGTATTTTTTTTTCGTATCAGTTCACACCAACAAATTCGCATTTGATTTAGACTCTGGTTCATTGAATAATAATAATAATAATAATATTAATAATAATAATAATAATAATAATAATGAAATTCATTCATTATTATAATAATGATAATAACTTGAACCGATTTTAAATGTGAATTAAGTTTAAGCGTCTAATGATTTTTTTTTCTTTTTCTTTCAGATTTGGCGGACATTTGGGCAATATTATTTTTCACACATAATTGCTATGACTTAAAAAACATGACCCAATAGACTAATAAATACATTTTGACCAATAACACTGATTTATTTACTGCTTGCTTTGATCCGTCTTAATGAAACACCTTTATATATAATCCGTCTTAATGAAACACCCTTTTTGTATTAATTAGTAACAAACACAAATAATAATAAAGGCGAATAATACTAATAATAATAAAATGAAAAATGCTAGCTGTCAAAGTAAACGGGCGTGTTTTATCGGTCCCCCCCCCACCGCAAAAAAAAATGAAATTAACAAAATAATAAGGAAAGTGATAATCCAAAAGAAAAATAGACGAAGACAAAACAATGAATGGAAAACAAATAAAGTTCACGGCATGATGAAAAGGAGACAAAAAAAAAAGAAAGAAAATATCAAGACACAACAAAATATAGGACAAAGAAATATGGAACAAATGCAAGCAGGTATAAAGAGGAATGACTCAACGAAAAAATATGCAGAAATGGAAAGAACGATTTACACTATTTCCATTGTCCGGATTTCGTCCTCATCTTTGTTGCCATATTCTACGCTCTAGACTTAAGGACACATGGCCTAGTGGATAAAAGCGATGGTTGAATCCAATCACTTAACCGAAAGGGTTGTGAGTTCAATACTTGACTAGAGCAGAAGTGAAGAAAAACTTGGAGAGCTGAGTTAAGGGGAGATAACTGAAACTGAGACATACGAGAGAGGCATGGCATGTGGAACTAGAACAATCTAACCCGGTGGACGAAATAATGGGTTCAGTTCGAAATTACAATCTTCTGAAGAAGGTCGTTGAGTAAAACGGCCGAAACGCCGTGAAAATGACGACAAAGATAAGGACAAGCGTCCGAGTAATGTAAATAGCGTAAATAGTTACGATGCCTCATCTCAGAAATAGAGACGGCTATAGAAAGAATGAATATCAGATGAAGGAGATGTGCATGAAAAAAAACGTTAAGAGAACTACCAGGACAAAAGACAGGCTCATCAACAGGAGGGGGATAATATCCAAGGGCGAAATGCTGATATTAAAGAAAGAATAATACTTCAGAGATGGAACGAATATCTTTTTTTTTTTCCACGACGAAAAAGAGGAACTCGGCAATATCAACGGACCAGAAATATTAAAATCTGAAGTGGAATAAGCACTGGCCAAAATGAAACATGACAGATGTAAATAATGTCATATATGCAACAGCTTTATCTGTTACTGGTAAACTGAATGCCAAGACAAAGGAAAAATTAAACAACCGACATAAAGAAGCTGTTGGAAGGCGGAATTAAAGTAGGAAATAAGACCCTATCTTGACCCAAATATACTTGCTAATGTTCACAGGGACATCATGTGAAATAAAAGACACTCAAATACGGAAATAGATAAGGTAAAAACTACATATAAGGCAAAGTACAATCATGCATAACCCAAATAAAAATGAGGTAAGAGTAAAAATTAGACCTCAGTAGAGGAAAGTTCATCAGACGAATTACCGTGAATGTATTTATAAATTAGGTACAGGGAAACTACGTTATGGAGGAGGGAAAGTGACTGAAGACGATTATTATTATTATTATTATTAAAGAAAGCGAACACCAGAGGATGAGATACTAGCTAAAATGCATGAGATACGAAATAATGATCTCTCAAGATATAAAACGGGAGAATCTAGCTGCGACATAAACAATTGTACTGATTCAGATTCTGTCACTGATGAAGATGAAATCAAACGACATTATAGCAGAATTCCTTGAAAACAACAGAGTTTGAAATCACTTCAGTAAAAAAAAAACCATCATTCAAATAATCAGCAAAATAATTCGCCATCAAATGTTAAAAATAGACCGGCTTTCAAAAATTCATATGACAATACTGTGCAATATATAATGATAGAGTATTGGAAAACATGAAAGAAAGTAAATAATGTCATATATGCAACAGCTTTATCTGCTACTGGTAAACTGAATGCCAAGACAAAGGAAAAATTAAACAACAGACAAAAAGAAGCTGCTGGAAGGCGTAATTAAAGTAGGAAATAAGACCCTATCTTAACCAAAATATGCTTGATAATGTCCACAAGGACATCATGCGGAATAAAAGACTCTCAAATACGGAAATAGATAAGATAAAAACTACATATAAGGCAAAGTACAATCATCCATAACCCAAATAAAAATGAGGTAAGAGTGAAAATTTAACCTCAGTAGAGGAAAGTTCATCAGACGAATTACCGTGAATGTATTTATAAATTAGGTACAGGGAAACTACGTTATGGCGGAAGGAAAGTGACTGAAGACGATTATTATTATTATTATTATTATTATTATTAAAGAAAGTGAACGACAGAGGATCCGATACAAACTAAAATAAATGAGATATGAAATAAATGATCCCTCAAGAAATAAAATGGAAGAATCTAGCTGCGGCATAAACAATTGTACTGATTCACATTCTGTCACTGATGGAGATGAAATCAAACGATATGAGAGCAGAATTCCTTGAAAACAAGAGAATTGAAATCGGTGAAGCAAAGAACAACATCATTCAAATAATCAGCAAAGTAACACTCACACATAAATGACAGAAAGACACCGTCTTCCAAAAATATATGAAAAAATTCCAATAAACATATTGTGTAAACATATAATGCTGCATTGCCTACATTGTTAACGGACAGATCAGTGGAAAACATGACAGATGTAAATAATGTCATAATATGCAACATCTTTAGAATCTACTGGAAAACTTAATGTCAAGACAAATAAAAGATTAAACAATAGACAAAAACGAGTCCGCTTGGAAGAGAAAATTGAAACGAGAAATTGTGGAAATCACATGTGAATTATCGATACTAGATGAGATTTCAAGAAATTTAAATATTCCAACACAGAAAAGTAAGAAGATCAAACGGAAATATAACATTAAAGTAATAAATGAAACTCCACCAGTCAAGGGAATACTTAAAACAAAAAACGTGTAGTTAACGTTACAGAGAACAAGACGATATGAAAAGCTTTGTAAGTTTTACAAGGAATATAAACCGGGTTCAGAGTGAACAAGGAGAACAAGATAGAATGAAGGATATACATGTATAAGAATGGAAAGGTGAAAGGTCTCAATATTATCAAATGTAAAGTTTTGGATAAGGTAAATGTATAAAAGTAACATTCAAGAAAGGGAGAATTTTCGAAACACTCTCAATAGATTGTGTCACAAAGATTAGGGAAGAAGAAGCCTATAGGTAAACAGGAGTCAACGAGGGAGACGGAATGCAGCATACCAAAATGAAAGAGAAAATAAGAAAAGAATACTACGGGCGTGTGCGTCTGGTGTTAAATACCGAGCTGAATTCACAAAAAAAAATATTAGCCATAAACACTTTGGTTCTCCCCGTGGTGCAATACAGTTTAAACATTCATAATTGAACCATAGCTGACGTTAAGTGAATTGATATCAAAACAAGAAAACTTCTCACTTGCCACCGCATGCATCATGCTAAGTCTGAGTTTGATCGTCTGTATATAGCCAGATCCGAAGGAGGTAGAGGATTAGTTCAACTAGAACTGTCTGACAAAACTACAATAATCGGTCTTCAAAGATATCTCGAAACTACAGAAGACTGTATGATTATCTGTATCAAAGAACATGCAAGAAATAAGGAACTGCATTCAGTAATTAATGAAGCCAAGTTCAGAAGTGAATTTCAAGTGGATGAAGAAGTGCAAATAAACCACACTACACTGGCTGAACCCTCAAAGAACCTAAAAAAGAAATCAAAAGTAAATGCTATGGACCAAATTCTGCAACATTGGCAAGATAAACCTCTTCATGGTCAATACTCTGCCTGTACCAAGCAAGCTTATGTAGAAAAATCATCAATTGCGTCGTAGTGCAGGATTAAACCTGAAACCGATTATTTTATTCTTGATGCAAAGGACTAATGATCGCCAACTAAAAATTACCAAGCATACGTACGGAAAAATTGTGTTAACCCGAAATTCAAATTCTGTGATAAATATCCAGAAACAATTGACCATCTTCTATCAGAGTGCACAGTAGTGGCACCAAATTAATATAAAACCTTGCATGAAAGAATGGGCCAATATCGGCATTGGGAAATCTGAAACTTTTACGGGAAGGAAACAGCATGGAACTGGTATGAATCACCCAGACCTGGTTACAGACACAGGAACTGTAAAAATGTTATAGGACTTTAAAATAGAAGACAGAACAATCAAAGGCTACTCACCCAGACACCGTGATCAAAGAACACAAGAACAGAATGTACTTTCTTATTGACATGGCAGATCCTGAAGATTGTAATGTATCTTTAAAGATCTTCAAAAACTATCAAAATACAAGGACCTTGAAATCGAAATCTCAAAAATGTGGCACTTGAGGACATCAATAATTCCAATTGTAGTTGGAGCCCTCGGATTGATTGGAAAACGATCACATAACTCATTGAAGGGAAAATAGAAATGCAATGTAAACGAAAAATAAAAAATTGTACTCACAAGTACATTCTGGAAATTTAAAAATAGAACCTATGTAAAATAAATTAAACAAAGAGGACAATTTCATTGGAAAATGAAGTAGGCATTTCTCCAAAATGAAAGATCGGAAAGAAAAGAAAAGTAGACAACTGAAAAAAGAAAGGACATAAAATAAAAAGATAATAATAATAATAAATTCACCTGATTCACAGAAAATCAGGCATTAAAAAATAAAAGGAAATAAATTCTTCTAAAAATAAAAATCTAAAAAAGAAGATGCCAAGTTACTGTATTGAAAACAAGGAAAAATAAAATAGAGATAAATGACCCACCTAATATCCAGGAGGTTGAGGAGTTCTGGTGTAAGATGAAAAAAAAAAAAAAAAATGATATGAATACTAAATGTTAATGCTGACAAACGAAATTATTGAAAAAAGACATAACAGAAAAAATAAAAAAAAATGACAAAAAGAAAATAAAAAATTAAAATGAGAAGAAATAGAAAATAAAAAGCATACGATATAAATGGGAGAATGTAAAGGAAACTCTTTTCGAAAGGAAATCTTAAACTGACAAAAAAAAAAGTTAAAAAGGAACCATCAAATTATAATACAAACAATTAAATAAAATAAGGGACGAAATGGAAAGACCGATGAACGTGGCAAAATATTAATCATTTATATACGCAACCTCAGCAACGATCGCAAAAAACAATAGGTGAAAAAAAAAAACACAACGTAAACGAAAAAGAAAAATGCCAGTCTGGAAAAAAAAAAAATAAAAAAAAAATAAATAAACTAAAAGGACAATTGTCATTTTCTAAGTGAAATAGAAAGAAATAAAAAAAAAAAAAAAAAAAAAAAAAACAACTGGAAACGAAGCCTTGACATAAAGAATAAGACTGACGTAAAAAAAGTTAAAGAAGCTGAAACAACAAATTCAAGCGAATACAGAGAATCAGGCGTTATAAAAAAAAAAAAACAGATTCTTCTTGTAAAAAAAGAAGATTTTCAAAGAAGATGTTAAGAAACTATATCGAGAACTTGGAAAAAATAAAATAGAGATAAATGGCCCACCTAATATCCAGGAAGTTGAAGAGTTCTGGTGTAAAATGTGGGAAAACTGCAAAATTAATAATGAAAGAGCTACATGGATCAAACAACAACAACAACAACACACACATATAGAATGCCAAAAATGGACGGATATCAATATTACTGAAACAACTGCTGCCATCTGCAAAAAAAAAAAACTGGAAAGCACCAGGAATAGACCGAATAGCCATTTTTTGGAAAAAAAAAAAAATATCTAGCACCCATCAAGACCTTGCACGGGCATACAATGATATAATCATAAATAAAGAAAAAAAAAAAATGGCTCACGTCAGGAGTAACATACCTAAAAAAAAACAGAAGAGAACAACCCGAAGAACTATAGACCCATTACCTGCCTCCCAACAATGTATAAGTTCCTCACTTTTATCATAACCGAAAGAGGATATACAACTTCCTTGAGAGAAAACAATTTATTTCCCAGCAGAACAGAAAGGGATGTAAAAGAGGAAGTCACGGGTGCGAGGAGCAACTAATTATCAATAAAAACAATATTGGAAGAGGTGAAAACAAAGAAAAGAAACTTATCGATAGCATGGATCGACTACAGAAAAGGCGTTCGACAGTGTACCACACTCATGGATAAAGAAGAGCCTAAAAATATACAGATTATGCCCCACAACGGTCAAATTCATAACGGAGAGCATGAAAAACTGGAAGACTACACTAAATCTAAACCATACAAACGGGTCATTAACATCGAGACCAATCAACATCAAAAGCGGGATCTTCCAAGGAGATTCATTGTCACCACTACTCTTCTGCTTTGCATTAGCGCCACTCAGCTGCCTACTGAACAACAGTAGCTACGGATACAAGTCACAGAATGGCAAACTGAATCACCTATTCTATATTGATGATCTTAAAACGTTTGCCAAGGATGACAACCAGCAGAAAAAACCTACTCACCATTGTCAAAACCTTCAGCGAAGACATTAGGATGGAGTTCGGAATCGACAAATGTGCCAAAGCCACCTTCAAAGGAGGTAAACTAACGAAAACTACAGATTTAGACTTTGATATCAACAACAAGATTAAGGAACTAGACCAAGATGGTACATACAAATATTTAGGAATTAATGAAGGAGACGGAATACAACATACAATTATGAAAAAAAAAATCCGGAAAAATATTATAGGGGAGTGTGTTTCATATTAGAAAGCGAACTTAATGGGACCAATAAAATGAAATCTATCAACACCTTAGCTATACCCGTAGAAACATACAACTTCAATATTATTGAATGGAAGTTGAATGACATTAGAAGATTGGACGTCAAGACAAGAAAAATGCTTACCCAAATGAGGATGCACCACCAGAAATCAAATGTTGATAGGCTGTATGGACAAAGAGCTTTAGGAAGCCGAGGTCTAATCCAATTTGAATTAATTCTAAAAAAAACTACAACAATCGGATTGGAAGCCATACCTCAAAAAAAACCAATGACCCTCTCCTACAAATAGTAAAAACACCAAATCCACTCCATCAAAAAAAGCTGCACTCTTCTTCAAGAAACAGCTTAATATACCTGAAAATCTGAAACAAAAAAAAAAAAAAAACGAAATAATATCAAATACGCCAAACGAAAAAAACAAAAAAAAAAAAAACTTGGCCAAATGAAAAAAAAAAAAAAAAAAAAAAAAAAAAACTGGGGAGGACAAGGCGTTGCATGGCAAATACCTAAAAAAAAAAAAAAAAAGAAACAGATGTGGACCAACAGAAAACACATCAGTGGCTGAGGAGCACCGGGTTGAAAGCTGAGACAGAAGGCCTAATTATTGCAGCTCAGGACCAAAGCCTCGCAACCAGATCCTATCACTGTCACATAATCAAGGATGGAACTAACCAAAAAATGCAGGATCTGCGGAAAATATGATGAAACTGTCGACCATATTATCTCAGGATGTCCGGGAACTAAAAAAATGAATATACCCACAGAGACATACAAAGGTAGCGACATATGTGCACTGGAAGATATGCAAGAAGCACAAAATCAAAAAAACCACTGAGAGATGGTATGAGCACCAACCAGACACAGTTACCCAAAATAACGATGTAACTATCCTCTGGGACATGCCAATTCAAACTGACAGGAAAAAAAAAGCCAACAGACCTGATATTATAAAAAAAGACAAGAAATTCAGGAAGTGTATGCTTATTGACATAGCAGTACCATCTGAGAGAAACACCTCTCAAAAAATTATCGAGAAATTGTCCAAATACAAGGGAACTGATGATCGAGATTAACAGGATGTGGGGAATGAAGACTGAGACTGTACCAATAGTAATCGGAGCTCTGGGCCCTCATGGGAAAAGGAATTGACAATTTTACTAACAGTGTTTCCCAGGCAACATCAATGTACAAGTTACCCAGAAAAAATCGCCCTACTAGGAACATCCCATATACTAAGAAAAGTGCTATCAATTAAATGACAATTCTCCTATAGGGCCTAAGGACCATAGTTTGAACCCGGCTCTACAGGATACAAAGCAAAAAAAACATACAACAAATAATAATAATAATTCAAAAAATAATAATAATAATAAATAAATAATAAACCAATAAAAAAAAAAAATTTGAAAAAATTGAAATTGAAATTTAAAAAATTTTTTATCAAATATATTCGAATAAAAAAAAATATAAAAAAAATTTTTTTAATTTTGAAATTTCATAATTCATTTTTTTTAAAAAAAATATATATATAAATTTTGGAAAATTTTTGAATAATTTTAATAAATGAAATGAAAATAAAATCCAAAAAAAAAATATAAATAAGAAAAAAAAAATTTAAAAAAACAAATTTTTAGATAAAATTGAGAAATATAATCAAAAAAATTTCAAAATTTTGTTTTAAAGAATTTTTTAAATGATTTTAAAAAATTTATTTATATTCATAATTTTTTAAAATTGCAATTTTTTAAAAAAAAAAAAAAAAAAACGCTATAAAGAAAAAAAATCTAGGCAAATTTCAAAAAAAATTTCAAATCAAAAAAGAAAAGAAATAAAATGAAAATTCATAAATTTAAAAGAAATTTTTGTAATAATTTCAATAAATTTCCATTAAGAAATAAAACAAATTTTGATATAAAAATCAAAAAATAAATTAAAAACAATATATTGATGGAAATATTTTTTTTTCCATTAATGGAAAAAACAAAATTTTATTTTTAATGGAAGTGATTCTTACTCAATTTAAAAATTTTTTTTTTTTTAAAAAAATCATCAATATTTCCAAATCAAAAAATGAAAAAAAAAAAACAATTTAAAAAAAAAAATAGAAAATTTTAATTTTCTTTTTAGAAAATAAAAAATAATTTGAAAAAAAATAAATTTTAAAATAATTTTAATAAATTAATAAAATTAAAAAAAAAATAAAAAGAAAAAGAATTTGAATTTTAAAAACATCAGATTTTCAAGAATTCAAAACCAAAATCAAACAACTCAAAAAAAAGAACAATATTTTTAATGAAAGCTTAAAATTCAAAAAAAAAAAAAAAAATTATCACTGAAAAAATAATTTTTTAAAATTCATTTATAAAAAAATCAGTTAAAAATGATGATGTTATAATCTTAAATAAAAAAATAAAAAATAAATAAAAAAAATAGATAAAACAAAAAATATAGAAAAAAAAGAAATCAAACTAAATAATTTTCCAAAAAAAAAAATAAATCAAAATAATGGATGGTAAAAAAAATTTTAAAAATAAAAAACAAAAATGAATTGAATTAAAATAAAAAAAAAAAAAAAAAGCTTAATCAAAAAAAAACAGAATGAAAATTTTCTGAAGAAATTTAGAAAATTCTTATTCCATTGAACTAAAAAATTTGATCTAAAAGAAAAAAAAAAAAAAATTTAAATATTTTAAACTAAATAAAATAATAAAAAATTTAGCTTATAATTATTTAGTTTTACAAAATATTGTTATATATGTTAACCTCTTAAAAATTTTACAAGATTGATTACAAATTATAATCATTTAAATTTAAAAATCAAATCAAAAAAATTCTTTCACTTAAACAAAAAATATTTTTAGAAATCACTTCCCCCAATATATGATAATTTAAATTTGAATAAATTTACAAAAATTAAAAAATTATATATATAAATATAAAAAAATAAATAATGTTATATGAGAAAAAAAATAAACATTTCAAAAAGAAATTTACAAAAAGTTTGAATTATTCTAGAAATTTTGTTTGATTTAAAAAGAAGAATATAAATATTAATTTTAAAAAAAAAATATCTTGGAATAAACAAATAAATATTGACACATATATAAAACATAAAACAATGAAACAATATGACATATTTAATTTCCCAAGAATAAAAGATATCTTAAAAAAAATAAATGAAAAAATTATAAAAAAAATAAAATGGATTGTATGAGATATATTTTTTTTTATTCAAACGATTTTTTTTTATTTGAAAAAAAAAAACAATAGGAATATTTCAAAAAAATTCAAAACAATGTAAAAGTTATTTAAAAAGAAATCAAAATCCTAAAAATTTTTTAATAAAAAAATTTTTTTTTGGAAAAACCATTTGAATTCAAATTAAAAACAAAATGAAAGAAAATGAAAAAAAAAAATATTTAAAAAAAAAAAAAAATTTCAAGAAATTTTAAAAATTTTTATTAAAAACTCAAATGAGAAATAAGAAAAAAAAACATGAATAAAATCAACCAATTTAAAAAAACGGAAAATAAAATATATGAAATATTTAAATGAATAAAATTATTTATTTGACAGGAAAATTGCATAAAAAAAAAAAAAAAAAAATTTGAAAATGAAAAAACAAAACAAATGTGAATAAATAAAAACACCCAAAAAAAAAAATAAATTTTGTTTTGTTTAATAGCAATTTCCAAACAAAACTTTTATTTTTTTTTTCATAAAAATAAAAATAAAAAAATTGAATTTCAATGGATGAAAAAAAATGAAAACAAAAAAAAAAAATGATTTAAATTTTTTTATTCAATTTTTTTTACTTAAACGACATAAAATGGACAATCGGAAATGATAAATGTCAAAAAAGTAACATTCAAGAAAGGTAGAATTACAGAAACAATATTTAAAGAGAAAGATTTTTCATCAACAAAAATTAGGGAACAAAAGCATTTGATGATGCTTGGAATTTCTTATACCTAGGAAACCAATGAATCAAAAGATAAATTTTAAAAAATATATAAAAATGAAAAAAAAAAAAAAAAAAAAATATTACTACAAATTTGTAATAATAATACTAAATACTGAGAACTTCAAAAAAAAGAATATCAGCCATAAACACATTGGCTGTCCCTGTGGTGCAATACAGCTTTAAAATCCTAAACTGGACCATAGCTGAAATTAAGCGAATGGACGCCAAAACGAGAAATTTTTTTCACTTGCTATCGCATGCATATCTTTAAAAAAAATTTGATGTTAATCGTCTGTAATAATGCCCAGATCCGAAGGAGGCAGAGGATTAGTTCAACTAGAAAAAAAAAAAAACTAAAAAATTGGCCTCCAAAGATATTTGGAAACTACAGAAGACTGGATGATGGTATGCGTCAAGGAACATGAAAGTAGTAAGCGTCTTTCGAATAATAATAAAAAGAAGCCAACAAATTCAAAATGGAGTTTCAAATGGGCGTAGAGATGCAACTACAGCACAATACACCGGCTGAAACTGCAAAATACTAAAAAAAAGACAGCAAAGACGAATGCAACCGACCAGATACAGAAGCGATGGCAAGATAAACCGCTTCATGGCCAATACTCTGCCCGTACCAAACAAGCTGACGTAGACAAAACCCGTACCCATCAGTGGCTACGTAGTGCAGGGTTGAAAGCTGAAACTGAAGGTTTTATCCTTGCTGCACAGGACCAATGCTTGTTAACTAGGAATTATCAAACATATATACTAAAATATTGTGTCAGCCCAAAATGCAGATTCTGTGATAAATATCCAGAAACGATTAATCATCTTGTATCAGGTTGCACGATATTGGCACCCACTGAATATAAAACCCGGCATGACAGAGTGGGCCAATATCTGCACTGGAAAATCTGCAACTTCTACGGGAAGGAAACTGAAAGAAACTGGTATGAACACCAGCCAGACCCGGTTACGGAGATAGGACCTGTTACAATTCTATGGGACTACACAATACACACTGACAGAACAATCAAAGCCAACCGCCCAGATATTGTTATTAAAGACCACAAACAAAAAAAAAAGTGCCTCCTTATTGATATGGCAGTCCCTGCTGACTGCAATGTATCTTTGAAGATATTCAAAAACCTGTCAAAATACAAGGACATTGAAATAGAAATCTCGAAAATGTGGCATATGGGAACATCAACAATCCCTGTTGTAGTTGGAGCCCTAGGACTGGTTGGAAAAGATTGCAGTAGACTAATTGAAGGGATTCCTGGAAGTCCATGCCTCAAAGAGATACAAAAAAATTGTTCTGACAAGTACAGCCCACACTTTACGAAGGGCTTTATCTATGTAATGGAAAGTTTTTTTTTTTTTTTTTTGTCAGTGGAAAGTGTCATGATGCCATTTCTAACCTTAGGTCCCTGGGCGGGACCCGGAAAGAAATGTGTAAACGCCAGGGAAATAAAAACAAATAGTGAAAAAATATTTAAGCTTTTTGTTAATAATAATAATGTTTAATAATAATAAAAAAAAATGCTTTAAACAAAAAAATAAGAATAAACCTCTAGAATAATAATAAAAGTTATAAAAAAATAAAAACCAAAATATTAAAGATAATAATCCAATAAAATTAAAAAAAAAAACTTAAAATCAAGAAATCAACCCAGATATTATTAGAAAAGTCAAAAAAAAAAGAAAATGAAAAATTATTAAAAAAAAAAAAAAATGACTGACCTAAAAAAATTTTTATTTAAAAAAAAAAAAAGCAAATAAAATTTGAAATTTGATAAAAAATAATAAAAAAGATAAAAAAAAAATATGAACCTATAAAAGAAAAAAAGAAAAGATTTTTTAAATAAAATTTTAAAAATTTTGGCAAAATTTTTAAAAATATAGAACTCAATTAAAAATTTGAATTATCACTGTTATGTTCTGACCAATTCTGATAAAGAAAAGAATCTAAAAGAAAATGGCTTGTAAAAGAAACATTCAAAGAAATCTCCAGGAAATTCATTGAAATGATTCTTAGAAGTGGATATCCATGAATTTTTTGTAAACAATTTTTTCTTTGTTAATAGCTGTCTTTTTGTTTAATTAAATGAACAACAACAACAAAAATAAAAATTTATTGCTCTTGGTCATCCATTTTGATCCGGAATCTGATTTTTTAAAAAACAAATTCAAAAAAAAAAATTCTAACAATAATAATAATAATGTTAAAGAAAAGAAGAAGAACAACAACAACAACAAAATTTTGCAATTTGTTAATTGATATGGCAATCCTGCTGACTGCAATGTATCTTTGAAGATATCCAAAAATTGTAAAAAAATGAAAGGAACTTGAAATTTAGAAATCTGAAAATGTGGCAAATTTGGGAACATCATTAAAAAAAATTGTCAAAGTTGGAGCAAAAAGGACTGGTTGGAAAAGATTCCAGTAGACTAATTGAAGGGATTCCTGTAAGTCCATGCCTCAAGGAGATACAAAAATTGTTGTTGATCAAATTTTTTTCACACCTTACGAAGGGATTTATTTATGTAATTTTAAATTTTTTTTTTTTTTTTTTTTTTAGTAGTTTAAAGTGTCATGATTCCATTTGAAACTTTAGGTCCCTGGGCGGGACCCGGAAAGAAAAAGTATAATTTGAAGAAATCAAAGAAATAAAAATATAATAATAATAATGAAACTGTTTATATCGCAGTTGGATCTTTGTGTTTGATGAAGAAAGGAAGTCAAGAAAAAATATTAACAAAACCTCTAGTGAACCATCTTTCCAGGAAATAAAAAATCAAATAGTTTACAAAAAATATTTGAAAAGAAATTTTTAAAAGAGTTCTGTCCATTTAAGCATTTTTTTGTTAATATATGTCATTTGTTTGATTAAGTTCAAACAATAAAAACTGTAGCATTCTTCGCTTCAATTAGGACATTGGTACTGATCCAGTATGTGATTATGAAACAAATTCAGGTCAAATAGATATTTTTAAACAATAATAATTTTATGGGACTTTATAATAAACACAGACAGAATAATCAAAGCTAATCGCCCAGACATCGTAATCAAAGATCACAAGAACAGAATGCGCTTTTTTATTGTTATACCAAAAGAAATTACCTATTCTAATTGTAATAGACTCTCCCATACATAAAGTAAAAAGTAGTAGTAGTAGTATGCCAGTTGGGCTCAGTGAAAATTTTTGAGTCAGTCGATGTCGGACATTAAAGTCAATATCAACCACCACAACTACAATTGCTGCGTCATTAACTATCATTATTGCAAGTTAATAAAACGTCCAAATTACGTCAGACCCTTTTAGGATATGATTTTAAAGAAATACAATTTTCCACTGTGAAAACAATGTAGATTTTACAACACTTATTCACATGGCAGACCATTGCAAAATAAAATTTTTAAAAAAAAAGATCTTAAAAACAATTAAAATACAAGGATCTTGAATTTCATTTCTTTTCAAAAAATTTCCTGAAGCAAGTGAGGACATCAATTATTCCAGTTGTTGTTTTTTGAGCAATCGGATTGATTGAAAAAAAAGTTTGAAAGGGTCATTGAAGGATTCCAAAAAAGATCACATTGTCTTAAAGAAATACAAAAGAAATGTTCATAAACAAGAACATTTTGAATAATTACGAAAAGATTTATCAATTTAAAGAATTTATCATTTTGTTGAAATGTTCTAATAGGACAAAAAAAAGGAATTCCTGGTAGCCCAATATAATTCTTTCAAAAAAAATAAAAAAATTTTTTTATCATATATACAATCAATATACAAATTTATCTATATGAAAAATGTTCATGAGTTTTTTTTTTTAGTTTTTTTTTTTTTTGTTGGTTTGTTGTTCTTTAGGCAAAAAATGAACAATGGAAAACATCATGATACCATTTCTGAAGGAAAATGTTTATACAAAAAGAATTTTTCAATGGAAATAATAATAATAATAATTTAATAATAATAATATTAATAATAATAATAAAAGAAAGGAAATTATAAAAAAATTAACCCCCAATAGATTTATAGTTTGTCAAAAAAGATAAAGTTGGAACAAGATGGATTTCTATTTGTTTTAGGAATTAGCGAAAAAATTCATGAAACATATGCAAATGAAGGAAAAAGGTATGAAAAGGAGCACTAATTAAAGGCGTTTACGTCACTTACGAGCTGAATTCAAAAAACAGAATAACAGCCATGAACACCTTGGCTGTCAAAAAATTCAATGATTTTTTAACATATAGACCATATTTCAAATCAATTTATAATTGAATGGACGCCAAAACGAGAAAGCTTGGTTTTTATATATTATATGCACCATCCCAAATTTGGTGTTGATGATGTCTGTGTTACCCTAGATCCGAAAGAGGCACATAAAAAGTCATTTTAGGAATATTATACAAAAATATATAAACAATTGGCGTTCAAAGATATATGGAAACATTTCAAATTCATATCCATTACAGTTTATCTTTTTATATTTCCATTTAATCTATATAAAATGTAATGTACATTTTTTTTAATTTTCAGTGGAAAAATTGTTTGATGCCATGATAGAATTTAAATCTCCGGAAAAAATGTGAGGTTTTGAAATCCAAGAATAAATAATAATAATAATTTTTAATTTTTAATAAAATAATAGTCACAAGATGTCGAGAATATTGAATCAACAATGGATAGACTTTACGGTCATTAATTATGATTAAACAAAAAGATGAACAAGTCTACCATAAAATGTAATGATCAAAATTACATTGTTTTTTTTATTTTTTTATTCAACATTGAAAATACAAGGTTTTGTATTTATTTTCATATTTCATTTTTATAGTCCCATAAATAGAAATAATTCTATCAAAGAGGAGAGTAACAAAACAAGGGGAGAGAACTCTTGATTATTCATAACAAACGCAATTGATAAATTTCTCGGAGAATTATTTGTATATTGAAACACTTTAAAACCTCGAAAGAATATTTGTAAATTTCAACAAAAAACATGACAATAATTTAAACAAGAATGAATCGTGTGTGATGGCGAACAGATGTGAATTACATCTAAAATAAAATTTATAATTCAAAAAAAATTGAAAAAAAGAAAAAAACGAGGAAAATATAACTCTTGATATCATGTGAGCAAAGACTATGAAAGAAAAAACAACTTAATATAACATCTGGGGAGAAAAAAAGAAACAAAGAAGTTGATTGGCGAGAAAAGGCGAGACTTGCATGCGGCAACGTGTCTAAAGGCGAGAATTCATGCGAGAGACATCAATTGAATGGCATAGACGCAGGGAAAAAGACTTCAAGAGAACTGTATGAAAAACGAAGCTGAGAGAAAGAAAAAGAGGAAATCAATAAACAAATGAAATCGAGTTGGCGAGAGGCACTTCTCAGCAGTCTTCCATTTTCTCTACAAAACCGGAAGTCAATATTTTCCGCAGGCCTGCAATTACGACTAAATGATGAATTCCCAGCCATTGTGTTTGTGATTATTTCGAATTAGAGTCTATGGAGGGAAAATGGCGCTTCCAATCAAGAAAATGGTCGGCCCTAGTGGTAAAGGCAAGGGTAGGGGTTTGACTTTTAAGAAGACGATCTTGAAAATATAGAGAATGGTTTAGCGGGTGGGGAATTGTTACAAAGAGACAGGAATTAAAACAGACAAGAACAGAAAAAAGTAAAAAGAAAAAATAAGAAAAATGACGCCAAGAAGTCTTGGAGAACAAATTCCTTTTGCATCTTCAAGGTCTTTTTCTTATTTCTTCATCTTCTCTTCATAAAACAATTCAATAAAGTCATTGACTGGTCAGTAAATATGATCAAGTTGTTTTTCATTGATTTTTTTTTTTTTTTTTGTTATTTATTTATTACTTGCTTTGCTTGTTGACGTGAAAACCATGCTTCTTCTTCTCATTAAAGAGTCATTTATGATGACACATTTTCAGGTTTCCAAGTACCTAAATAGGCAGTGACATTTTTTTCCTGGTTACATGTACATAAACGAAGCAAGTGTATGACTTTTTTTTTAATAACCAGGATTAATTACGCATCATTAAACTGGCATAGAGTTTCCATTTAATTAAACTTTTTGGTAAACGTGCCGTTCGAATCAGTTTAACTAACATGTTTTTTAAACCAAAGGAACTTTTAAATTATGGTTTTATGTTTTCACCCCAGGCAAGGCGATAAAGCCACTAGGACTCAGAGGTTTACAGGGAGTGAAAGAGAACGATGAGACTTTAGTGAGGTGAAATGACAATAAAAGAACAGTTTTCAGGAAATCATTAGATGGCGATAATGCCACTGGGACACAAATGGTTACTGGGAATGAAGAAGAATGAGAAAACTTAAAGAGGAGAAAGTACAATAAAAGAACAGGTTTTAGGAAGACAGAAGATGGCGATAATGCCACTAAGACGCAGGGGGTTACTGGGAGTGAAGGAGAATGAGTAGACTTCAGTGAGGAGAAAGGACAATAAAAGAACAGGTTTCAGGAAGACAGAAGATGGCGATAATGCCACTAAGACGCAAGGGGTTACTGGGAGTGAAAGAGAATGAGAAGACTTCAGTGAGGAGAAAGGACAATAAAAGAACAGGTTTCAGGAAGACAGAAGATGGCGATAATGCCATTAAGACGCAAGGGGTTACTGGAAGTGAAAGAGAATGAGAAGACTTTAGTGAGGAGAAAGGACAATAAAAGAACAGGTTTCAGGAAGACAGAAGATGGCGATAATGTCACTAAGACGCAAGGGGTTACTGGGAGTGAAAGAGAATGAGAAGACTTTTGTGAGGAGAAAGGACACTAAAAGAACAGATTTTAGGAAGACAGAAGATGGCGATAATGCCTCTAAGATGCAAAGGTTTGCTGGGAGTGAAAGAGAATGAGAAGACTTTAGTGAGGAGAAGTGAAGACATGACAATAAATGGACAGCGTTAAGGATTGCATTTAAATTTTTTAAGAAGGTAGTTCCACAGAAGTACGAGAAAAAAAACCGTCAGACTAGAAGTGGCTGTTGCATCTAGCTAGTTCAACAGTACAAGGCTGGAACCTCATTTCCAATCTAGTAGCACGCTTAAATCCATGCAGTCGGGGCACTAATGGAGGAAGCTCATCAGAACAATTGCCATGAAAATATTTCTAGAAATGACAGAAAAGAAGCGACGTGACTGAAATCGAGATCGAACACATTCGAAACCCTTCTTTGAATTTTCTCAAGAATCTTGAGTAATTGCAGCAAGAACACCAGACAATATATGTCAATAATATTCAATCCATGGACGAATTTATAAAGGTGCAAGATGGATTCTGACAAGAAAAATTCCGTTACAGTAAAAAAAAACAATTAAAAATATTCCAGTCACTCCGATGATATTTTAAATTAAGATCACGCAATACAGTGCTCGAGAGCCACTCAAAGTAGAGGTTTGCTATTAAAACGGTAATGATGAATGAGTAAGTGCTATGAATATAAGCGGAGATGGTTGGAAGTAAAATTACTCGACACGCGAAATCCGCTTAAAGCGCTGATATCTGCTACGCCACTCACATACCCACACGCAAATTACTCTTTTTGAGTAATTTCACGTCTACTTATCATCTCTCAGTTGCATCTCTGTCTTTGGGCAGAGTGCACTCAGGGGCGACTCCGTCAACTGATGAAAATTATACTGAGAGGTGCCGGCCCAGGGGAACAGCTGCCCGGGGCCCCGCCTTCTCATTGCACTAGAGAAAAGGATCGGTGCACGCACCGAGGCCAGCGCAACCGACAGTTGCGGGGGCCCGGTGAATTTTTGTTCCTAGCCCGGGTGTACGGGCTTGGGCTCCCCACATTAAACCGACCTTGTGTCACAACCTGACCTCGAGTTGTTTTGAGTAAATAAGTAAATATCTATCCACATTTTATTGGATTTGCTGTCAGTCACTTTTTTACGTCAGCCGCAGACCACATGGTGTGAACATAATTATTAATAATGAAAATAATGTTATTGAACAAAAGTCGGTAAGTAATTTAAAGTTAGCTGAAACGTAAACCATTCTTTCGAATCCACAAGAATTGAATAGAATCAATTTAGGAGGAAAGAAAATACATCTTTAAACTCGAAACGGAGACGTTTTTTCACGCTAAAATTCATCTAATACAAGGCATGAGAGGCACACATGGTAGAGCACTATTATTAAAATGACTATGATGAAAGAAGTATGAGATATTGTCATAAAGTTCGTCTAACGCACATAGCTGCTGGTTAGTAAGTGTTATGGAGTGGTTTCACAGTGGAGGCTTGTATTTGTACTAAGTCGGTCCTAAAATAGGTTCGACGTACAAAACGTTAGGAACTTGATATAATAGGTAATGACGCAGAGAAATCTCGTTGGGGTTGCTGATACTTTAGTATCCGACTAACGGTCGTCCGGCATCGACTGACGATATTCAGTCACCCCCACGAGGGCGTCATGTGGCATAAGGCCTTTTTAACGTGGGCATCTCCGAGCCTGTGGGAATATAAAAAATATGCCCATTGAACCCGTATAAACGGGTTCAGGGTCGAGTTTTACCTCCCCGAAAGAGACTCCGCCCTTCGGCGTAGCCTCTTTCGGGTTCCTCCTCACCCGAAGGAAGAGAGTTCAATCCATCTGTCGTTCAAGAGTTGAGCGACTGACAATATTCAGTCTCCCCCACCCTACTGGGGCAACATGTGACACAAGGTCGGTTGTTTATTGTGGGTTTTTATGAGCCCGTGGGCTCGTTTAGAAAAATATGCCCGTTTTAACCCGTATAAACGGGTTCAGGGCCGAGGTTTACCTCCCGAAGGAGACTCCGCCCTTCGGCGTAGCCTCCTTCGGGTTCCTCCCTCGCCCATAGACAGAGAGTTGAACCGAACAGTCGTTCAAGAGTTGAGCGACTGACGATATTCAGTCACACCCCCCCATGAGGGTGTCATGTGGCACAAGGCCTTTTTAACGTGGGCATTCCCGAGCCATTAGGCTCGGCCAAAAAAATAGCCCATTTGAACCCGTATAAACGGGTTCAGGGCCGAGTTTACCTCCCCGAAGGAGACTCCGCCCTTCGGCGTAGCCTCCTTCGGGTTCCTCCCGCCCGTAGGAAGAGAGTTGAACCGAACAGTCGGTTCAGAGGTGAACGACTGACAATATTCAGTCACCCCCCCACGAGGGTGTCATGTGGCACAAAGGCCTTTTTAACGTGGGCATTCCCGAGCCATTAGGCTCGGCCAAAAAAATAGCCCATTTGAACCCGTATAAACGGGTTCAGGGCCGAGTTTTACCTCCCGAAGGAGACTCCGCCCTTCGGCGTAGCCTCCTTCGGGTTCCTCCCGCCCGTAGGAAGAGAGTTGAACCGAACAGTCAGTTCAAAACTTGAACGACTGACAATATTCAGTCACCCCCCCACGAGGGTGTCATGTGGCACAAGGCCTTTTTAACGTGGGCATTCCCGAGCCATTAGGCTCGGCCAAAAAATAGCCCATTTGAACCCGTATAAACGGGTTCTGGGCCGGTTTTACCTCCCGAAGGAGACTCCGCCCTTCGGCGTAGCCTCCTTCGGGTTCCTCCCGCCCGTAGGAAGAGAGTTGAACCGAACAGTCAGTTCAGAGTTGAACGACTGACGATATTCAGTCACCCACCCACGAGGGTGTCATGTGGCACAAGGCCTTTTTAACGTGGGCATTTCCGAGCCATTAGGCTCAGCCAAAAAATAGCCCATTTGAACCCGTATAAACGGGTTCAGGGCCATTTTACCTCCCCGAAGGAGACTCCGCCCTTCGGCGTAGCCTCCTTCGGGTTCCTCCCGCCCGTAGGAAGAGAGTTGAACCGAACAGTCAGTTCAGAGGTGAACGACTGACAATATTCAGTCACCCCCCACGAGGGTGTCATGTGGCACAAGGCCTTTTTTTAACGTGGGAATTCCTAGGAGCCATTAGGCTCGGCCAAAAAATAGCCCATTTGAACCCGTATAAACGGGTTCTGGGCCGGTTTTACTCCTCCCGAAGGAGACTCCGCCCTTCGGCGTAGCCTCCTTCGGGTTCCTCCCGCCCGTAGGAAGAGAGTTGAACCGAACAGTCAGTTCAGAGGTGAACGACTGACAATATTCAGTCACCCCCCCCACGAGGGTGTCATGTGGCACAAGGCCTTTTTAACGTGGGCATTCCCGAGCCATTAGGCTCGGCAAAAAAATAGCCCATTTGAACCCGTATAAACGGGTTCTGGGCCGGAGTTTACCCCCCGAAGGAGACTCCGCCCTTCGGCGTAGCCTCCTTCGGGTTCCTCCCGCCCGTAGGAAGAGAGTTGAACCGAACAGTCAGTTCAGAGGTGAACGACTGACAATATTCAGTCACCCCCCACGAGGGTGTCATGTGGCACAAGGCCTTTTTAACGTGGGCATTCCCGAGCCATTAGGCTCGCAAAAAAAAATAGCCCATTTGAACCCGTATAAACGGGTTCAGGGCCGATTTTACCTCCCCGAAGGAGACTCCGCCCTTCGGCGTAGCCTCCTTCGGGTTCCTCCGCCCGTAGGAAGAGAGTTGAACCGAACAGTCAGTTCAGAGGTGAACGACTGACAATATTCAGTCACCCCCCACGAGGGTGTCATGGGCACAATTTTTTTAACGTGGGCATTCCCGAGCCATTAGGCTCGGCCAAAAATAGCCCATTTGAACCCGTATAAACGGGTATAGGGGGCCATTATTTACCTCCCCGAAGGAGACTCCGCCCTTCGGCGTAGCCTCCTTCGGGTTCCTCTCGCCCGTAGGAAGAGAGTTGAACCGTGCAGTCAGTTCAGAGGTGAACGACTGACAATATTCAGTCACCCCCCACGAGGGTGTTGTGGCACAAGGCCTTTTTAACGTGGGCATTCCCGAGCCATTAGGCCCGGCCAAAAATAGCCCATTTGAACCCGCATAAACGGGTTCTGGGCCGGTTTAACCTCCCGAAGGAGACTCCGCCCTTCGGCGTAGCCTCCTTCGGGTTCCTCTCGCCCGTAGGAAGAGAGTTGAACCGTGCAGTCAGTTCAGAGGTGAACTGATAATATTAAATGACCCCAACTGTTGAGCGACTTTACTTTTTATAGGTGGGAGAGTCTATTAACTATAGAATAGGTGACATAACAGTAAGACTGTAAAAAATCACGGGGAGCACATGTTGAGTGAAGAAGAACACATGAATTTAGAATAAAGCAGCTGAGCGGGACAAGGCTAAGACTGAAAAGCGATACGCCTTTGCGACCAACTTTTTGCCACTGTTCCATGAGCAGGCGTTCTACTCATAGCGGACAAACGCGTCCATGTTTAGTCTTTCTACACAATAGATATGAATGTAATTGAAGTTGGTAGGAAGTGGAGTTTTATGGGGACAAGGAGGATAGATAACGATTGGCCCTTAACTTGAAGGGGTTAAGACCGCATCATCCATACAGGGGTCTGTTCCACAATGTAGCAGTTCTTGGAAAAAAGCAGTTTGTATGGAACGCGCTCCTTACATTAGTGTTGTAATTGAGTTATCAAAAACAACAGTAGAAAACTGGAATTGGTTTAACAAGTTTATTACTTTTTGGTACAAGGAAACATAATGTAGAACAGGAATTAGAGAAGCGAATGTTTAGCCGTGAATGACTGTTTTCAGCAAAAGCTACTGCTTCTCCTGCTACTCCTCTTGATGTCGGAGTATTCTTATGCCTTTGGTCCGACGGCCGAGTCCAAACTTGTAGGGAAATATTGTCCCTCACAGCAATTAGGAATACGGAGGAAATACAGGTGTTTCGACTTCGTCGGAGTAGCATGATGTGCCCTAGTTATAAATCTCTGGACTAAAGAATACAGCGCGTCTGAACATTTGCCATGGAAATAGCGATGGGCTTGTGTCTTTGCGTCTTTGGGCAAAGGGGTTGCAGGGTAGGAAACAAGACGGACCCCACAAGACCATGTCAGTGATTTTGAACTCTATCAAGGCTGCACAGTGAGGATTGTGCAGGTTCAGTTCAGACAGAGCAGAAATATTTCTGTCAGTCTAATTACTAATGAAAGTCTTATGATTTTACGTCTGCAAATAAGAAGATTCTGTAGCGCCAAACTTAGAAAAGAGAGAACGTACGTAATTTAAAATTTGAGGTTTTCATGATTAACTTATACTCAAATATTGTCGTCAAACACTAGATAGATAGATATAAACAGGTTTTGATAGATAGATAGATAGATAGATAGATAGATAGATAGATAGATAGATACTGATAGATAGATGGATAGATAGATAATGAGCTGTTAGGTAATGAACTACTACATAGATCGATGAATAGACAGATAATGAACAGATAGATAGATAGATAGATAGATAGATAGATAGATAGATTAAATTGAAAGATTTTAAATTACGTATCCGAGTCTTTGCATGCATGTAAACGCTGCGAGCAAAGGGAACCATAGCACTCAGTTTAAAAAGACCAAGTAAAAACATATTCTACAGAAATTCATTCTAGAAAACACAAAGACTAGCTTTCCGGAATTAGAATTTGGAAAACGCAAAACTAAGCCAATGAGTGTCACTGCCAAAATATCGAGAAAATAACGACTAACCTTATGATAGAATAGGCTAAGACTGTCGTAAATAAGGGAAGCATCCTCTTGGGAGTCTATTTCACAAAGCAATGGTTTGTGGGAAGAAGCTGTTCGATTTGAAATTCCAACTCATCAGTGTCATTCGGAGAGAATGAGAATGGTTTGCTTACAACTACCTACATACCTATGTTAGGCGCAATTCTTTCTGCAAAAATGTGTCACAAGTTGACTTGATACCCACGGATCTATTAATGATTCTCTTTGGAGAGGGAGATTTCTCTGTAATCCTATACTAAGGACGAAAATCCGGCTTTTAAAATTTAACCCACTTTGGAACCAAATTTCCTATCTGTTGCACTTAGTTGTCATCAAATTCTTTTAATGTTTCTTAAAAATCTGCTCCTAATAGAGGAAACTAAGATACTTTGCCCGTTTAGCTTTCTATCAATTTTAGAACATGGAAAACATTTTTCTTGACTTTTTTCTCTATTTTTGGCGGGGAAGCGAAAAGAATCAATCACAGCAGGAAATGAAATTCACAATCCACTTTTACTTGGAAAAGTTTTTATCATAACTTATTGCATGCGGACAGAAGTCTTCAAATATGAAAATCTGAGAATAAAATCTGCTTGAATTAAGGGGTGGGTGGGAAAGAAGTGTCTTTGCTTCGTGCATTTGATTCGCAAAAAAAAAAAAAAACTGTTTCCGCCATCTTTTGTTATTTTGTTCAAATCGTTCAAGCAAGAAAAATAGCAACGTTTGACAATGGATACGAACAAGAAGAATGGAGACGGAAGAGAATGCACTCGAAAAACAAGTTTCACTTTTGAAAGGATATTTCTACGGCAATTTCTTCATTTTTTTTCTTTTTTTAAATTAAATACATTTACTGAAAAGAAATGTTAAGAAATTACGTTTGAAAAGGTTTAGTGCATTTCGGAAAAGCCACCCGTGGTCGGCTAATGAAGCTTATTCATCATTATCATACAAAAACAGAGAATAGGTAAGTAGATAGATAGACAGACAGACAGGTAGATAGATATATAAATATGAATATAACATGATAGATAGATAGATAGATAGATAGATAGATAGATAGATAGATAGATGATGAACAAAATCTTGTAGATATATAAACAAATATGAATAGACTGAGATAGATAGATATGTAAAAATCCAGATATCTATAAAATATATCTTTAAACACAAGGTAAATAAAGAAATTCGTTTACCGACGTGTTTCATCACATGAGAGTCTTTGTGTAGACGTTTTCAATTTAAAACCTACTCCCGTTTATAAATACGATTTGCAAAATAAAATATCTACATTTACTTTGAAAAACTCCCTCAGGAGACGAAACGCGTTGAGTTTTCTATTTGTGAGCAGAATAAAAAAAAGAGATAGAGATATAGAGACAGAGATGAACATAGATAGATAGAGAATGAAAGATAGATAGATAGATAGATAGAAGATAGATAGATATGAACAAACTGATAGATAGATAGATAGATAGATAGATAGATAGATATGATTGAAATTGAGATAGATAGATAGATAGATAGATAGATAGATAGATAGATAGATAGATATGGTGAGATAGATAGATAGATAGATAGATAGATAGATAGATAGATAGATAGATATGAACAGACTGAGATAGATAGACAGATAGATAGATATGTAAGAAACTGAGATATAGATAGATATAGATAGATAGATAGATAGAACTTTTTTTTTGACAGATAGAATAGATTTTAGATAGATTAGATGAAAGAAAGATAGAGATAGATAGATAGTGATAGATATGCGCAATATACACATAGATGATACAAAGAGCATATAGATACATATATGTAAAAAATATATATATATTAAGCTTTACTTTGTATGAACTTTTTTTAAAGTACATACAAATGACATAATTCTTTTGGATTTTTTAATCAAATGACAAAGAATTCTTTTTTTTTTATATATATATTTATATATATATATATATATATATATATATATATGGCTGTATTTTCTTCGTTCTTTTTTTGTCTTCTTCCTCCTATTCTCCCTCCTCCTGATCCTCTCCCTCCTCTTTTTCTTCTTCTTCTTCTTCTTCTTCTTCTTCTTCTTCTTCTTCTTCATTCCTTTTTCTGTCCTTTCCTTCTCCTTCTCCTCTTTTTTTTTTTTCTTCTTCTTCTTCTTCTTTTATTATTATTATTATTATTATTATTATTAATATTATTATTATTTTCCTTACTATTCTTATTTTTACTTCTTCTTCTTCTTCTTCTTCTTTTCTTATTATTATTATTATTTATTATTATTCTTTTTCCTTCTTATTCTTCTTCTTTTTTCTTCTTCTTCTTCTTCTTCTTCTTCTTCTTGGAACCTTTTTCTTCTTCTTCTTCTTCTTCTTCTTCTTCTTCTTCTTCTTATTCTTCTTATTATTATTATTATTATTATTATTATTATTATTATTATCTTCTTCTTCTATTCTTCTTCTTCTTCTTCTTCTTTTTTTCTTCTTTTTTCTTCTTATTATTTTATTATTTTTTTTTTCCTTCTTCTTCTTCTTCTTCTTCTTCTTATTTCTTATTCTTATTCTCCCCTTCTTCTTCTTCTTCTCGATTGTTTTGTTTTCACTTACTTTGTCTTCTTTACCCTATTCTTCTTTGTCCTACTCCTCCTACTCCCATTCATCCTATTTCACCTCTACCTTCTACTCATTTTCCTCGCGCTCCTGTTCTCCCTCCATCGCAAAGAGCTCATCCTAACAATTACCATGAAAGTATTTATAGAAAAGGCACAGAGAGGCAACATTACGGCGGTGAGAAAGAGACTGAAGCATATATATATATATATATATATAATCTTATAAATATCAGCAGCTATACTCGTCCGGCAAAACCTTAGGTATTTTAGTTTGTAAATGAACAAACTAATACACAAGAGAAAAAAAAAAGGGTAAAAGAAGAAAGAACTAAGAAAATTTACTTCCGGCGAAAATAATCGTCTCGAATCTAAGTTCAAAGACCAAAGAAAAAACCTTTGACACGAGTAAAGTAAAAATGACTAAACAAAGTGCTCAATACGCTAAGTAGGCAAAATAAGTAAATAAACCTAAAGAGCCAGATTGGCAAGGTCGATTTTACTGCTTTTAAACCACAATCTTCCATGAATCTCTCACGTACATTCATCTAATCGAACGATCCTCTGTGGCTCAATAGATGAAGGCACATCAGGTTATATGACGGTTCCGTATAGGATACAGGTTCGATTCCTGTCGGAGGACACATATTTTCTATGAAAATTTCTCGGACATTCAGGCCGGTAAATGTCATTAATACTGTTTATTATAAACAGAGCATTTACTTAAATATTTGTGTCTATAAAAAGAATGTATAAACATTAATATATATATATATATATATATATATATATATATATATATATATATATATTTAAAAAGAAAAACCAATTTTAAGGTACCATTATAATAATTTATTTCTTCAGAGTCCTTTTAAAGGACGCCGGATTATCAGATAGCACTTCCAAAAAATGAAATGAAAAAATGAAATTTACATTGAGCTCTCAGGATTTCATCCTCCTTGGGATTACCCATACGGATTTAAAAGTTTCTTGATAATATATATATATATATATATATATATATATATATATATATATATATATATATATATATATATATATATATATATATATATATATATATATATATATAGAGAGATAGATATATAGCTATATACATATCTATATATAAAGAGAGATATGTGAACAGATTAAGATAGATAGATAGATAGATAGATAGATAGATAGATAGATAGATAGAAGCAGATTGAGACAGACAGTACCTAAACGTGAATCTCAGCGCGGTACTAGATTGGCGGCAAGGTCTCATCAATTCACAGCTGAATGAATGATATGTAACTGTAAGTTCTTTTCTCGTCTTTCTCATATGTGGGACATTCATCTGGTTCCACGCTTTCTAATCAACTTTGATCTTCAAAATTCAAATGCAATGTCAGTCGTTTTCTTTTATTGTTTTCGCGTCTTTATTATGTTTCTCTTTTTTTTTCTGAATCTTTCACACTCATTGACCCCCTTGTGTTTTAGTGGCTTTATTGCTTTGTATGGGGTGGGATGATCACAAAAATATTAATATTATGTCTTATTAAATAGGTTACGTTATGCCTCCGAAGCCGACTCGAGCGGAATTGATGACTCGACTGATTTTAAAGTGGGCGCCCTGACGTGTACATCGCAGTTTCCTTCGGCATTTCCCCTTTGGGGATCCCCCAAACGACAGCGATTAACCCTCTCCTCCCTTCCTTAGGAGTGATTAGGTGGCAGTAACAGCGATGAAGTTCCTTTCCATAACAGCGGTCGATAATGGTTTGTTTTCGCTCAATACACAACACCTGGGCGTCTCTCAGAAATATTATCGTCTTGTAGCACCCACACACATATATATATATATATATATATATATATATATATATATATAGAGAGAGAGAGAGAGAGAGAGAGAGAGATATATATATATATATATATATATATATATATATATATATATATATATGTGAAAAAAGTATAGTCTAGAATGTTCCAGTAATGTTATCTGTAATTATAGTTAACGCTATTAGCCATTATCAGAGCATTCTGCAATTTGTAGTCTTACGAGAAGGTTCTAATAATGCCTTAAATTAAAGAATTGACTAATTCACAAAAGCAACACATTTTGTCTCTTTGGAAAGATGGGAACAGTTACAGAACGATTTCTAACAACCTGAATATTCCTTTTACTACAATTGCAAGGTTTAAAACTCGTAACAGCATCAAAAACCAATTTTCTGGTATTGGCTTAGGCGATCGTGTATCGAAAGATACATGACTGACGAAGCAGATTTTTTTTCACGCAGTAGGTTACCATTTCTTTCAACGAAAGATCAGTTGATATCTAAGGTTATACAACTCGTGTTGCCCTTTTATTCACCCATAGCTGGGGGGAAGGATTCTTAAGGGTAACGTAAATGAATAACGTAAATGAATGTCATGGATTCGGCTGGAAATCGAACTCAGCTCTCCGATTTCTCAATCCGAGCCCCTATCCATAACTCCACCGTGCCTTCTAGAGAAAGCCATACGGCTTTCTCTAGAAGTCTGACTAACTTTCCAGTCGAATCCATTACATTTACTTACGTACTAATACCCTTGGGAAAGGTATGAATCCTCTTCTTCTTAGGCTATGAGTAACTAGCAAGAAAGACTGGATTTTATTAAGTTGCCTTGCATGGCAACTGGTCTTCCGTAGAAAGAAATAGCAATCTACTACGGGAAAAAAATAATCTGCCTCGTCAGTCATGTATCGAAAGATACATGATCGTCTAAGCGTGTATCACGCATGGCACATAACTGACTGACTGACTTTTCAGTCGAAACCATTACATTCACTTATGTGCTAATACCTTTGGGAAAGGTATGAGTCTTCCCCCACCCCAGCTATGTGTAACTAGCAGGACAGACCGGGTTCTATAGGTTTGAATGTGAACTGGCCTTCCGCAGAAAGAAATGGCAACCTATTGCGGGAAAAATAATCAGCCTCGTCAGTCATGTATCGATAGATACATGATCGCCTACGCGTGTATCACACATGGCACATAACTGACTGATTCCCAGATACAAAATCTTTAGACAATTGCCAAAAAAATAATCTGCCTCGTCAGTCATGTATCTTTCGATACACGATCGGCTAACTGACTGACTGACTTTCCAGTCGAATCCATTACATCCACCTCGGAACTAATATCCTTGGGAAAGGTATCAATCCTCTTCTTCTCCCCTCAGATATGGTTAGCAGGACAGACTGGGTTCTATAGCCTTGTATGGCAACTGGTCTACCGCATACATAAGGAAATGACAATCTACTACGGGAAAAAATCTGCCTCGTCAGTCATGTATGGATAGATACATGATCGCCTAAGCGTGTATCACGCATAACTGACTGATGGCTTTCCCGGTACAGTCTGTAAAACTCATTGAATGTCCCATAGTGCATATACTGGAAAGTGTGGAACCTAGAGCCAAATATCTTTGTACACAATAAATGTATAAGCATGGTTGATGACTTCGTTTACCTTGATAGCAATCTAATGAAAACAGGCAAACTGAGCATCAAAATCCCTAGGCAAATTCAAAAGGCCTCTGATATATTCGGTAAGTTGGAAAATCGACAGCGTTGAATTTGACAAGTAACTAAATACAAGCTACACGGTGCATCGGCCTTAACATCGTTATTATACGCATGTGAGACCTGAAGGTTGGCTCTCTCGATTACTTGAAGCGTCATCGACAACGCTTGTGTCGTATACTTGCAGCTGCTCATAACATGAAGTCGTTAAATCTGACGAGAGCCACCTTGTCCCCCAGCACTCACGGTTCTTACCACAGGTTTAAAGATGGTGGGTTGAACTGGTAGATGACTCTTTTAGAGTGATTACCAAGTCGTCGCAGAACGGGACCCAGCCCAGCGAAGGCGGCGCTGAGAGATGGTGTGGAGGATGTTCTGTCTAAGATCGAGCCAGTCAACCCCTACGATGGTCCTAAAGGTGCAGGGCTCAAAGCCATGGCCTTTCTGCGATCCACGCCACCCGCGTTTTTCTCTTTTTTATAGTAGCCACCAGGGTATTTAGACTGAAAGTATAACTCTTAAAATGTGACCAATTAAAACAATAAGTTTAGCAAATCGTCAGATACAAAAACTGACAATAAAAGAAACTAAAATGAAAAAAAAAATGGCGTTACGATCATCAATGTTTATTCGTCAGACACGTCAGAATTCGAGCGAATTAAACTTTTTTTTTTTTTTCAGTATTTCACCCCAAGAAAGGTGGGAGTGTGACTAGCATGCAGGGAGTTGCAAAGAGTTTAAGTGTGGGAAGGGATTGTGTGTAGAGGGGACTGAGAAAAGGGCACAAGAAGAAAGAAGATCATGGAGCAACAGAAGATGCCGATTGGCATTGCATGCTCAATATCAAGGATACAGCGTATGTAAATATAGCAGTGGACATTGAGGGTAACAGTCTGTCTCATCAGGCCTGAAGATTGTCCTTAAGCATGAAACAGACTGTCACCACTGGGTGTTGACCTCAATGTCCATTTTATTAGAAAAAAAGCATCAAATTTATAATTGTTTCTTTTCATAGCAATCAACTCTATACAGGTTTTACATTAATCTAATAAATAGCATAAAAAAAATTTGCTTAATTTGCACTTTACTTTTGAACACTGCACTTCTAAACAGACATAAAAGAAATATCAATAACATACCCAGTGGAGATGTTTGGTCCATAGAACATTAATGAAACAAATGCATCGTAACATCTCTTAAGAAAAACTAGTATTTTAAATCAATACTGAAGCATCTAAGAGCAACACCACTTTATGATATAAACAATCATGATTTTCACTGAACTTTTTCTCTTTAAAATCTGTAAATTGTTCATTGCCATGAATATTTTTGGGAAAAAATTAGTAGAGTAATTTTCATTAGCTTCCCCACAATTGTGAATTCAGAGTTGTCTTTCTCCTAGACTGACTGCCAACTAAGGCTAGAGAGTAACATTTGACCTATTTTAGTCATAACTAGCATGCAGGGTGTTACAGTGAGTGAAAGTAAGAGAAAAGACTGTGTATAGATGAGATTGAGGAAAGGATAAAAGAAGAATGGTGATCACGGCAACAGAAGATGTCAATTGACATTGCATTTAAATTATTGAAGAGTGTAGATATCAGGGAAGCAAGTAAGAGGAAGGGAGTTCCACTGTTGGTAAGCACGAGAAAAGAAACTGCTGGAGTAGAAGCAGTGGTTGCATTTAACTATTTCAACATTAAAAAGGGTGGAACCTAGATGCCAGTCTAGTAGCACACTTAGATTCATGTAGTCGGGGCTTATCAGGGAAACTAGCTGAACAGAACAGTTACCATGAATATAATTGTACAAAAGACAGAGCCACGTCCATGAGAAAGTGACTGATGTCGAGATGTCTACTCAGGACCGATTACATTGCAGATCCTTTTTTGGGTTCTTTGTCGAGGCTCTCAAGATGAACAGCAGGGGTCACCGGACCAGATAAGACAACAATATTCAATGCATGGACAAATGGTAGATTTGTAGATGTGTAAGATGGACTCTGACGAGAAAAAACTTCTGGAACGACACTTTCCTTGCCAAAGATACAGCTATTGATTCGCTTTAGTTGTTCCACCTCAGGTGATTGGAAAACGTGAGGCCAAGAAGACGCAGGGAGAGAAACATCATCTAAGAACACTTTAACAGAAACTGACACTTTGACAATTTCAATTTTAATCCGTGTTTCCTCAACCTTCCCAACACCTGTCTTAAATGAAAAAAGTGTTGTTCCACTGTCTCCGAAAATATCAAGATATCGTCTAAATACGCCATGGCAAAGCTCTCGTATCCTCCTAACACTATTGACATTAGCTGTTGGAAGACTCCGGGGCATTAGCTAAACCGAATGGCATCACTCTGAACTGAAACAGTCCCAGGTGACACGCGAATGCGGCCTTCTCCTTGTCAGCCTCATCCAGGGCTACTTGCCAATACCGGACCTCAAGTCCAACGTAGAGAAGTACTTTGCCTTCCCTAATAATGCCAAAATGTCGTCTATCAATGGCAATGGCACCGCCAACGGCTTCGATATAGAATTTAGCTTTCAAAATCTACACAGAAACGGTGGCCGCCATCTTTCTTACCTACTATTACTATTGGGAAGCTCCAAGGAGAGATCGATCTTTCGATCATCCCAGCTTCCAACATTTCCTCTACTGCCTCTTCTACAAGGGTCTTTTTTATGTATAGGTGTTCGGTAGGGTTTTAATTTCACAGGGGTGGTCTCCGGTGTCGATTTTCATTTCGACTGTGTGGGTCTGACCTAGCTCCTTGTCTGATTCTGGGCCACCACATCTCGATTGTCCCTCAACAGACCCCCCACTCTGGTTCTAAATTGATCCGGTGCTAATATATCCTCATCTAAGATTCCCTCTGTTTGCTCTACTCTTTTTCCTTCGTTCCTCCTCGAATCTCACCCGATTCAGAGTTCGTGGGGAAGCGCTCTCCTATCTTCTCCCCTCTCCTAACCTTTATAGTCTTTTTGGGCCTGGTTCACCATCATTATGGTTTTTGACGGCTGCTCCACCACCGTTTCACTGCACAGGGTTACCTCTGTTATCTTCTAGGCCCTTTCCTTCACAGGGACCAACTGCAGAGGTCCTCTCCGTACCTTTTTTTCTGACATTAGCCTACCCTTCCCTGACACTGCGGTCCTAGGGAGGTAACTGTACATCTTCCTCCACCACTATGGTTATCTCTTCCTCTGGTGGGCATCCCAATGGCGTTCTCTCGCCGTTCACCACCAACACAGTAGGACATTTAAACTCGATCTGGGCCTTTTATTCCGGAGCCAATCTTCTCCCAAGATTGCCTCTGTACACAGGTCGGGGTTACGTAAAATTTTGGGTGCTTTTAACCCTCCCAATCCTCACCGGGAGCCTCACCATCCCTTTTTATCTCCAGGGGGGCCCCATCTGCTTGTGTGATCTCTATGTCCGCTTCGTAACCTTCTCTTCCGTTTCATTGCCTGTATGTTTCCTCTCTCATCAATGACACAGATGCTCCTGTGTCCACCAAAGCTATCATCTCTCTACCACCAATATCTCTGCTCTACAGGATAGTTCTTTTTCTTGCGTTAGCGAAGAGAACACTTGAGCTTTCTTCTTCCTGGGTCCCCACCTTTGGGTTAACCCAGCCATAGGCGCCGGTAGTAATAAATCACCTTCATTTTTTAATTATGAGGTGGAGTTCTGCGCCCCCTGCACCTGGGCGACCCCGGCCGGACCTCTCCCGGTCTCCCATGGCCGTTTTAAAAATACAGTTTCTTTTCAGGTGTCCTGGCCTCCTGCAAAACCAGCACTTTCTTGCTGGACAGCTTGCCGCAAAGTGGCCCGCCTGACCACATGTCCAACATTTTGCTCTTTCGGAGGACTTTTTTAACTGGGTTGGCCTTGCATCTATTCTCGGGGAACCTGTCCTATTCAAGCGGTTCACCCGTTCACTGGTCCAAGCTTTTATTTTCTCTCCTTTTTAACTGGGCCACCCTCCCTCTTAATTCTGGGGTGGCCCTGCTGGCTTTTCCTGGGCCGGTCTCTTGGGCTCAGCCTTCTTTGTTAATATCGGTGGGGCACCTTCCTCAGCCTGCACCACTTGGCCAGGTGTCCTTTCTTACCACACCTGGTGCATCTGTCCTGATTGAAGTCTGGGGCTTTAAAACTTCGTCGGACATTCCGCCGCCCTGTGGTCCTCGTACCCACAGGTCCAGCAGACCAGCCCATATCGACCCGGCGTGGGTTTAAAAAAACCATGCCTGGTCGACCATGCCCTTCTATTGGGGTCTTCCTCCCATAATTCTGCCCGATCCACCTCTTCCTTAACCCTCTGATTCCACACGGGGGTTCTTCCGCCTACCCCCCTTCTTCCAGCCTCCCGACTTGGTATCTGCTTCTTTCCACACCTCTTCACTTTATCCCACACCCCTGGCTCTCCCTGGCCAGCTCCACCGCTGCCGACAGCCCGAGCGGTCCCTCCTTCAATACGTCGTGACGAACACGCTCGTCGCTCAGCGCCTCTACATACAGGTCCGCCAGTTGGGCCTGCATAACCGCATTATCCCTGACCACTTCGGGGAATGCCAACGACGATAAGCTTCCCTGCTCGGGCCCCTAATTCTCCCGGGGTTTCATCCCGTAGCTGTGTCAGTTTTAAAAGGGCCCTCATGGCCTCTATGGCTGTACCTTCGTCGGCGAATTCTTTGGTTAGCAGTTTTTTATTTCTTCCCAAGACAAAGGGGTTGGTTCTCCAAGAGCCCCCTCACGAACTCAGACGCTTTTCCCCTTGTGGCATCGTATGCCAAATACAGGGTTTCTTGGTCCGAAAGCTCGTAGATGGTTCGGCTCTTCTCGAGGATTGCCAGCCAGTTTTTAAACTCCTTCCGCTGCCATCAAATACTGGGACCCTCGGTCCACCCAACAGCTTCCTTAAATCCACTGGACAACCCCGCCCTACTTCCTCTTCCCCCCCACTGCTCTATCCGAATCATAATCTGACATGTCTACAGAGAAAGACAGTCTATGCAGCAATAATCGAGGTTGGGAAATAAAATAAGGTGTCCTACCTTACAGACGATTCTGTTCTTTCTTTTCCTTTGGTCCCGGGTCGTTCTGAGTTCTGTCCGAATCCTCAGCAACGGCGGTTGATCGTGGTCTTCTCAGGGTTGAAATCCCTCGGTCACTGCACCATTTGTGACGTGGTTGTCTCAGGGTTGATCCTGGTCACGGCACCACATGTGACGGTTACACACCTGGCCCAGGGTCGAATCCCTTTGGTTACGGCGCCAACTGTGACGTCGCTCCTCCTGGTCGCTCCTCCTGGTTCCAAGCGTGCCGCTCCAACCCCTTGGTCAGATGATCACCAGCCTCGCCTTTCCCAACTCGCTTCCAATACCTGGTTACTGAAGCAACTGTACTGATCTCCGGTCTGTCTACCCACGCTGTGTTTAGATCTTAGACAGACGGGACCAGCAGGGATTGGGGCCGATACAAGTTGAGTCCGACGGGGGTGGCAAAACACAAATAAAAAAAAAAAAAACTCACGAGACAAAAAAATTACTGAAAAAAAAAGGGTAACAACCTTTTATATCTAATGTCCGTTACATAAAAAAAAAATTGTTCTCATTTCCCGACCCGCTCTGTGGACTATGGCACCAAGCTTCTATCACACAACCTAAAGATTTCGAATTGCCTACTCTTTAGAATTGTGTATGTCGGAGTGTGGTTTAGTTCGACACTGGGGCTAATTTCTATCGATCATTCGCAGTTGATTCTTCTCTTCGACTTGAGTTGTATTTCTTCTTCTTCGTCGACTAAGATAGAACTTTTCTTCTTCTTGGCTCTTCTCTTGTCTTCGACTTGGCTGCAACTTCTCTTGTCTTCGACTTGGCTGCTTCTGCGGCTTTGTCTTCGTCTTGGGCTGGAAGTTCTCTTGTCTTCGACTTGGGCTGGAAGGATTTCTTGCCGCAACTCAGCCGCAACTCTCTGTCGTCCGAGGTGATCTCTTCTCGCTGCCGTCCGTCCGGGGCTGAACTCTGCCGTAACTCTGCCACAACTCTCGGCGTCCTTCGAGCAATCTCCTTCTTCGTCTGCGGGCTGGAAGTTTCTCTTTGTCTTCGACTTGGGTGGAAGGATTTCTTGTCTGAGGATTCTTTTGCCCGCAAAGGGGCGAGTGAATCGGGCCTGATGCCCGCGTTCAGGCTCTATCCCTGCCCGCGGTCCAGCTGCAACTCAGCCGCCACTCTCAACTCAACTGATTTCTGTCGACTGGGGTCCTGCTTTTATTGACGCCGCAACAAACTGGGGTGGGTCTGTCGGCGTCAGGGTTTCTCGATAATTCCAAAAGTCGCATTATTTCTGTCTTCCCATTATCGCTATTGTTTTCACCCCTACTTCCTCACAGTGCCTTTGGTGGGGAGGCGCACACCCATCTTCCCGGTCCCTCGTATGTCAGGTGACGTTTTTCGACCAATGGATTCCTGATCGAGCATTTCTTTCTCTTCTTTTCCGCAGATCACGTGACCGTTTCCGACCAATGGTTCTTGATCGAGCATCCTTTCTCTTCTTTCCGCATATCACGTGACCCTTTCATCGGCTAATGGATTTTACATCGTTTACATCGTTCTTTTTTAAAAAAAAAAAATCTAATTTTGCCTTTTTTTTTTGCACGTACGAAAAATGACAATCTTGGCTTTTTTCTCACCTGGGCTCTGTCAAAACAGCCCGCCGCTAATTAGATGTGACTTCAGGGAAGAATATTGGCGCCATCTGTGAGCTGAGACAATCGTTTTTTTCACCTCTTGTTTTTGTCAGACCCGACAGTCAGAAAATCTTAATTATCTACATTGAAAATGTCCCCACTTTTGTTATCGTGGGTTTCCAATTTTTAATAGGTCAGAATCTGTATATAGTTCCACCGGTCACTCCCCTCAACCCAAAAGACACTTTTTCTCCGATAAAAAAAAAATTTCGTTTCTAAAAAAAAAAAAATTTCCCTTTCTCCAAATTGATATTTCGAGTCTTTGTTCTAAAAAGTAGGCTCCAAATTGATTTTGACCTTTATTTTTAAAAGTCGGTCGGCCCGTTTGACCGACATTCTTATCAAAATTCTTTTTATTATTTCTAAATAACAATTTTTTCATTGTCTTTAAAAAATCGGCCAAGATGTTGACCCAAATACCTTTCTGATACGTGTTTTTGTTAATGACCGCTTTTTTGCATTTCTTGACCTCTCTTCCCTTTTTTTATCTTCCCTTTTTCCTTTTTCTTTTTCTCTTCTTCCCTTAGGATCGTCTAAGTACAATCTTAGTGAATTATTTTCAACTCAATTATTTTCCGTTTAAAAAAAAAAAAATCAACAACCTGTTTAGTAAACCGAGTAAAAAAAAAATTAAATCATATTTCTATGAATATTTCTAATAATGCAAGGTGCCACACTAATTATAGCAGAGTTACCAACAATACCTCTTCATAGTCAATTTAGCAATAATGCCTATTTATCGCAGAATAATCCAAAAATATCTATTTATAAAAGAATTACCAACAATACCTATTTATAGCAAAATTACCAACAATACTTATTTATAACAGAATTACTAACAATTCATATGTATATTGAAGTAGTTTCTAGTTGCCTTCACATGAAGTCATGGCAAATCACAGATAATAAAGTAAAAGGACGCTGTGGAGTGCAATGATTGCATACCTCCAGAAGAATGAAAGACTGTTCTGAATTTAAAACTCTGGAGAAGACAACGAAAAACCACTTCATTCTCCATCACAAAAAGCCATGGCAATTCACAGATAATAAAAAAGGAAGCTGTAGAGGGTATTGATCGCATATGCCATGAAAGGAGAAAGACAGTTCTAAATTCAAAACCGTAGAGAAAGCAATAGGGAAAACACTTCGCTATCTTCCCCAAGAAGTTATGGCAATTCACATACAATAAAGAAAAGGACGCTGTGGAGAGCACTAATCTCATACATTCTGAAGGGAGAAAGACTATTTTGAACCCTGACGAAGGAAATGGAAACCATCCTACTATTATTCCTGGGAAATAACCGGCAATTTTCAAAAAAAATAAAGAAAAGGAAGCTGTGGAGAGAAATGATCGCATATGCCCCGAAAGGAGAAAGACAGCCCTGAATTGAAAACAGCGGAAAGGGCAACAGGGAAATCAATTCATCATCTTTCCTAAGAAGTCATGGCAATTAACAGATGATAAAGAACAGGAAACTGTGGAGAGCGGTAATCGCATACATCCTGGAAGGACCTGGTGTTTAATAACAAACAAAAGGTTTGCGGTGATTCTTTTACGAAAACCAAAATGTAACAGGCAATTGGCTTGTCCAGTTTTCTTTCTTTTGAAAGATTGCTAGAATTCTCTTCTCTAAGTTCTCTCAAAATCTCTCTCTCTCTCTACCCCACACTCTTTTTCTCTGTGTTATTGAACACTGGGATATCTGTGAAATTGTGTTGGGCGTTGGTTGCTTTCTCTTTCTCTTTGTTTTTTTTTTTTATTTGTTTTTCATGCGCCATTTTATATTTTTTAAAAACTTTGATGCGAATCTAAAATGCAATTTTTCCTATGTTTTGATTTATTAGATATTACGAATGCCTGATTCGGTTTTGCATTCTGGATCTAAGGGCGAACCGCCACAAAATGTCCTCCTCGCAAGAACGGCACATTAATCATATTTGACAGACGTAGCAAAGACCTGACTTCAAATGGAAATCAAACCGCGTACATCTAGTTTCTATGGCTACAAACAATATTATAACACCATAAAAATCATTTAACGATAATTCAGAAATATAGAAGCCAATATGCAAAAACCCCTGATGGAACAAACCAGACTTGTTGGAGCCACCCCCATCCCTGCTGCGACCCACAGTAGCATCTTGGAGTTTCCGGTTAGTTCATTATCGACCGGAAGTGTTTCCATGGAGACAAATCATAAACATTGCATTTATTTATGGTTGATAATGTCGAATAGTAAAGTGCTTATCCTGCAACTGACCGAGTTATTCATTGCTCAAATGTGCACTCATTGCTCTTAAGGATGAGCAAGTGATTGTTACTTGACCCTTAAAAGATATGGGTGATCTATATATATTTGTACCCGTGGGGCAGAAGATAATTATTCGTTCAAAATGGGGTGGGAAGATTTCTCTGGGCGACAAACGCAGTCCTGAATTATAAAGCATCAATTTATTCTCATCAAATCCTTTTTTTTTTACTTCGTTGCTATCAAGCATGGTCTTGGTATTTGTCTTCTTTCTCGTTTCACTGTTGTTGTTGTTGTTGTTGTTTTTCTTCTTCTTCTTCTTCTTCTTCTTCTTCTTCTTCTTCTTCTCTAGTTTCTTTTTCATTTCTCTAAACTTACTTGTTTTATTCTCTATTTCCCCTCTCTCTATCTCTTTTCTCTCTATATATATTTCTCTCTTTTTTTTAACACACACTCTCTCTTTATGAAATTTCTATATATTTTATTTCTCTGAAAAATCTTTTCTCCTCGTCTCTACAACATAAAAAAAATTTTGCCTCTCTCATCTTTTCTCGTGTTATTTTCTGTTGAATCTCATCTTTTGATCTTTAAAAATCTTTTTTTTCTCATTTATGTCATCTTTCTCTCATTTCAAAAAAAAAAACATCTCTTTTTTTTTTTTTTCAAACTTTTTTTTTTGTTTTGTCTTGTTTATTTTCCTCCTTATTAATATTTCATAGCTGACCGTATGGACATTTCCATAACATAATATAAACATGAAAACAAGGACCATCAACACAACACCTTTCTTTAATTTTTGTTATCTAATATATATGTCTTCTCTCTCTCTCTCTTTTCTCTCTCATATATATATATATATATATATATATTTTATTTTTAAATTTTGATTTAAAATATTTTTTTTTGTAACTGTTTCAACCATGTTTCAAAAATCCACTAAAACATTTAATTTTATTTTTGAAAATAAATTAAAAACATTAGTTTATTTCATCTTCTCCTTAACTTTTAAAATTTACCGAATTTTTTTACATGTTAAAATCACGTTTCATGATACAGGATATTTCAAATTGAACACGGGGTGTCTAGATTTATTTTATGACAGTATCATATCAGTTATTGAATTTTTAGATAAATAAATAAAAAAAAAAAAAAAAAAAAAAAAAAAAATAAATAAATAAATAAATAAATAAATAAATAAACATATTTTTGATATGGAAAAATAATCTTACTTAATATGAGTAATTTTTCCTTCTGTTATAAAAAAGTAATATAGTCTATTAAAACTAAACAATGAAAATATTTTAAAATTTTAAAGTTGTAATTTTGAATTTGTAATTAAAATTGTAGTTAAATTGAATGAATTCTAACCTAAATTTCTTTTAAATAATACTACACGCATTAAAAAGAATCCAAAAATAACACCTATAGTAAAATAAAATAAAATAAAATAAAAAATAAAAAATAATATGAAATACCATAACATATAAGCTTTTGAATGACCCATGTCCTCAGTACTTACATGTGAAATATTATAATAATAGGTTTATATATAAAAGAAAAATTTTACTGAATCAGTGAAATTAAGTAACCATTTCTGCTGTCATAAATCATATAAAAAAAAAAAAAAAAAAAAAATGTAACCTCATATACATACTTAAACTTAATGTTAAAATAATATACATAATATAATGGATTCTAATACATTTAACTGTTCTTAAAAAGAATATAGTAAAATAAAAATAAAAAGGAAAATATTTCAAATCGTAGTTAAATAAAAAATTGTAAAAAAAAAAATCTTTAATTTTAAAAGATGACGTTGAAAATTTTTTACCGTTAACAATTTTTTTTTTTTTTTTTTTAAATTCAGACGACATCCATTCAACCGACGTCAGGTTTCAGTGTAAAATACATCCTCACCCCTTACCAAAATGTAGCTAATAACTGATACAATGATACTGTCATAAGGAAAATCTAGACACCCCGTGTTCAATTTGAGTAGAATATTCTGTAACCATGGAAACGTGATTTTAGCTGTGTATTTAAAACCCGGTAAATTTTAAAAGTTACTCCAAAATTCGCTTGAAGATGAAATGGAACTAATGCTTTTAATTTATTTGCAAAAAATAAAATTAGGGTTTTAGCTTCTATTTTTGAAACATGGTTGGAACTGTGTAGCGAAAATAACCATATTTTAAATCAATTAATTTATAATATTAATATATATATATATATATATATATATTTTATTTTAAAATATCTATAAGAACACCGGATTTTATAAAATGTTCTTTCTTTTTTATTTTATACATATATATATTATATATATATATAAATATATATTTCATAGTTTTTTAAATTTATAGATTAAAAGTATCAAATAATATATTACATGGAATATAAAAGTGGATATCTGTTTTTTATTTAATCAATTTTTTTAATGCTGAACAATCGTCAAATTTACACATACACGGATTATATATATATATATATATATATATATATATATATAAATATATATATAATTAATATATATATAGTCATTATAAGAATAAATCAATAAATTAATGAACAGAAAGGAGTACTAATTACCAACAATAACTATTTATTTCCTTTAAAAAATATCTATTTAAAAACAGAGCAATATATTATTTTATTATTATTTTATATTAAAATAAATTATAATATAAAAATGTTGAAATCATTTTATTACAAAAGCTTTTTAATGAAAAAGCGGAAAACAAGGAGTTATTTTTTTATTTTAATAAACCGGAATAGGTTGAGGATTAAGAACCAAATATAACAAAAAAATCAAATGATAATTTGATATAACTAGGACCATGGATCGCCCACGGTCTTTATTAATTTCTAAAAAAAAAGATCTGATTTTTAATTGGTTTATCGTAATACCATAGGACGGCTTATTTAAAGAACCAAGATAAAAAAAAGATGGATAAACTCCTCAATTTTTAACGCCCACGGAAAGAGTAAAAGAAAATATTTTTAAAATGAATGAAAATCATATAAGACCAAAGGTTTACTTATATTTGGATAATATGAAAAATATATAAGTATAACGATTTGACATTTTTATTTAATTTTATAAAAATAATAAAACTAGAAAAAACAAAAATATAGGATAGAATATATACAAGCGAGAAGAAATTAGAGAAAGAAACTGTTACCACAATCATAGAAAAAGGTTACATCTAGTTATTTTAACTGTCGAAAAATCTAATTGGTCGCTTTAATTCATAGTTTAGATATCAAAGGAAAACCATATTCAATTTTGAAAAATAAAAATGTGATAACAAAGCCAAAAAAAGCAAGGGGTTATGAATGTTGGTGAGAAAAAAAAATCGTAAACTTAGCTGAGAAACAATAAAAACATACACAGTATTAATTACATCCATACATTGACATTCTTGTTTCAAGGGGTTCTTTTAGATTGATTTTTACCACAAAGTCTCTATGTGGTCCTAACTAGTTTATATATCTAAAATATATTGAGAGATTGTAATTATTTACAAAATTTACGTATATGAATATTGAACTTTTAAAGATGAGGACACATGGTAACAATGTAGATAGTTTATATATATACATGTTTGTCTGTGACATCAGTTGGATGATATTGTTGGTTACCATTTAAAAAATCCCCAATAAATGAAAGAGGAGAGTTTATCAGATCAATTACCATGACAATATTTATAGAAAAGGCACAAGGAAGCTACATTATGGCGGTGGACAAGTGACTGAAGTCAAGATTTCTCTGAAGAGAAATTTGAATGTATGCCCTTGAAAAAAATCGAAAATGTCCCGTGATATTTTAATTCGTTCCTAGGTGTGCTCTTGCTTAAAAAGGTTGAGAAACACTATCCTAGATACAGACGGATTCTTGGTATTTTATGTGAGTTTCATAGAAATTGCAAGAGTATCCGAATCTGATCAATAGGGTCCCATCTATAGGAAAATGGTGAACTCAGAAGTAAAAACACAACACTATGAAAGTATCAAAAAACATGTTTATGATAGAAATACCAGCAACATGCTTTATATAAAAAAATTCCAAGAATACTTATTTATAGCAGAATTACCAATAAAAAGTTTACAACTGAGTTAAGAAAAGTTGCCAAAATCCTAAACTGATGAAAAATAATATCTCTCTCTTTTTACTACTAATGAATCATCAAACAAAATTTTGAAAGTATTTGTGTGTGTGTGTGTATGTGTGTGTGAGTGTAATATTTTGGTGATTCAAATTTATATATATTAGCCGAGTTCAAATTCCAGTCGAATCCATTACATTTACTTACATTCTAATACCCTTGGGAAAGTTATGAAATCAATCTAAGGGTAAATAGCAGGACACACGCGGTTCTATAGCCCTGGATGGCAACTGGTTACCGCAGAAAGAAATGGCAACCTACTGCGGAAAAAAATCTTATTTCGTCAGTCATGTATCTTTCGATACATGATCGCCTGTTCATTCGTGTATCACACATGGCACATAACTATTCATTGATTTTATATAAAAAATATTTAGACAATTGAAAAAGTCATCACAAAAAACATAGAACATTTGTTGTATATTAAATATGTTATTATTAAAGTTCACTTATTTATATGAATAGTTTTCTTAATGTAGTGATGTTATGTTTCAGACATAGAGCGAAACATAATATTGCTTCGATGTCCTTCGTGCAACGAGTGGGTCCCATATGGAAATTTATTATTTGTATATAAACTACATTATTGATTTCATGTTCATATTATATAAACATTTCAACAGTATCCTTGGCTTCTCTAGTTCTAGCCTTCACAGCTGTGACTCACCATACAACTCATATTGTAGCAATCCACCTTCATTGCTTCCATATTGAATTGATGAGAAGTTCCACTTGTACAGGTTGAACCTCACTGTAAAGAAAGTATCCAGTTTCCGTTGTAATTTTAATAAATTTTTCTTTTTGTCTAATTACTTTGTGGGCAATCTGTGTTTTTATTCAGGTATTTCAGAGAAGAATGACTGATTTCCTTCATCTCACATGCAAATATTTTTTTTTTTTTTTTTTTTTTCTTTTTTTTTTTTTAACGATCCGCCAAAAAGTTATCGTTTGCCTTTTACAATCCGCCATCTTGGAATTGTAACAAACGTAGATATATTCTCAAACCTGAATTCAGTCATGTTATCTGCTTCGGTTAGATACATTTTCCTTCCATCTCTCTCTTATCTTTCACTTTTTTATAAAGCTCTCTCTCTCTCTCTCTCTCTCTCTCTCTCTCTCTCTCTCCGTGTCTATTTGTTACTCTCAATCTTGCTCCTTTCTCAGTTCCTCTCTCTCTCTCTCTCTTTAACGCTCGTTTCTATTTTGTTTCTTAAATCTCTAAATTTCTATCCGGATCTCTATCTCTCTAACTATTCTCATGATTTTATTTTTCTAAAAAATTTCTCTCTTATTTTTCTCTACTCACTATTTATATAGGCTCTAGTTCTCTCTCAGTTCCCTATGTTCAATGGGCATTTGAAAGTCTCATCGAATCTCTCTTACTCACTCGTTTCCTACCTTATTTCTTATATCCCTAAATTTCCCCTTCCCTCTGTCCGGTGACATCACATTCTCAAAAGTCTCTCTCAATAAAAAAAACTATATTTTCCTATATTCCTCCCCAGCTTTCATGGTGTGTGTTATATATCATACCTATCAACACTAATGAGTATGTCCCTATCCTCATAAATATGTTGGACACTATTGTAAGTGGGGGTAATATACTGTCTAAGTAATTCATCACTAGCAGTGGTTTACCTACTTCCCGCCGCTGGCGAGTATTGTATTTTGTTGATGTTATAAAGATTAACATTTCATTTTCAACCATCATTTTGGTTATTCCTCATTCAATAACGCTTTCTAGGTTACAACATGTAGTATAAAAAATTTCCTGCCCATTTCGTGAGTGTTTGTCAAACATCTCAAGAACTCCTAGTAACTACATTGGTCATATCACAATAACCCTATCCCGCCTTCTTACCTATCACCTCTTAGAATCTAGTGTCGTAAAACAGCATCTAATAACAACACCAGAATAACACTAACAAAATTACATCCACTAAAATGCGAAAAATACTAGTCAATATTACTAAAGTTCTGTACGAAAATAATTGCAAAAAAATTCAAACAACAGAACAGAACGGAACAGCAACAATTAAGAGATAGTTCCACACTCCCCAAAACTTCGGATTGGACGTCTTGCTGCCGGATGTAGTTTATCGTCATACAGTTATATACAGTTCCTATGAACACTAATGGGTATGTCCCAATCATCATTGGATACTATTGTAAGTGGGGGAAATATGCTGTCTAAGTGGTTCACCACTACCGGTGGTTTACCTACTTGACGCCGCTGGCGAGTATTGCATTTTGTTGATGTTATAAAGATTACCATTTCATTTCCAACCTCCGTTTTAGTTATTCCTCATTCAGTAACATTTTCTAGGTTACAACGATTTTATTAAGTTTTTTTTTATTAATTTTATTATTAATAATTAAATAATATTTTTTTTACTCGCATCCCTTTCTTTGATTCGATTATAAAAAAAAATTATCTGATGCGTATAACCGAACAATTTCAAATTAGATTACGTGATAGACTCAACTTTACAAGAAAGAACGGATTTATCCCTAGAGGATTAAAGTCCGCTGACTGAGCTCCAGAATTTGAATGATATAAATTATAGATAGTTAATTCTAATATTTTAGGCAACAATAATTAAATAAACAAGTCTGAACACATAATTTTAAATCATCACCACAAAAGCAGGTAAATATCGTAATATGCTGTCTAAATAGTCCACTACTAGCAGTGGTTTACCTACTTTACGCCGCTGGCGAGTATTGTATTTTGTTGATGTTATAAAGATTACCATTTCATTTCCAACCTCCATTTTGATTATTCCTCATTCAGTAACCATTTCTAGGTTACAACAGTGCGTGAGTTAAGCTTTCTCTCCTTCTCACCATTTTATTTTTCCGCACTCCTCCCAGACTCTGTTCTTGGCAGTTTCCAGACCAAATTTCCCGCGGTCTCCATCCCTCCTTGTCCCGCCACATTTATCCCGCCATATTGATTGGGTCGCGTGAAAGTGACAGTCAATGCCAATAATGTGGAACGCTCGTTCGTCGCCTATTTACTCCAGGTTTAGTCAAGCGCAACGAATGATGGCGGAGAGAGAGAGCGGGGCTTGGCGGAGCCTCGAGGGTAACAAATGACGTGATGTATGACTACTGAGAGCCCGAAGCCATGGGGCAAGCCAGTTACCGAAGTAAAAAATGTTTCTTGCGAGGAAATAGTCTCCGGATGTAAAATTAGCCATGTTGTGGGAATAGGCGGAATTTATTATTTTTTATTAATAAAATAATTTTGGTTTTTATTTCTTGACCAGTAACGTTTGTTGGGGAGGCTTTGACATGTTGTTTCCCTCACGGGATAGGGTTGGACATCTTTGAAGAAAAAGAAAAAGTGATAGTTGTTTTTATTTCTTAAATTAAAAAAAAAGATGAAGATATAAAAAGGAAAAAATAAGGAAGAAATAAAAAAGAAGATAAGAGAAATGTGAATAAAAGAATGAGGATGAAAGAAACGTTGAAGTAAACAAGAAGAAAACAGAAAGAAGAAAAACATTTATAATGGATGAAGATTAGAGAATGAAAAAAAAAGGCCGAGATTTAACAGAAAAGGAAAGAAAAAGAAACGAAAGAAAGACAGGAAGGAAGAAAAATATAATGTTCGACTTGAGATGCTATATAGGAAAAAAACATTAATGAGAACATTAGGAGATTCCAAATTATTAGGGAAACTGTTTATGATAGATTAAAAGATGACTCTGGTCGAATAAACAAACAAAATGAGAAAGAAAGAAAGAAAGAAAAAGATCGGAAAAATAGAAATAAAGGAAATACAAAAACAGAAAGAAAGAGAGAATGAAAAAGAAAGAAAACAGAGAGAGAAGATAGAGAAAAAAGGAAATTGTGATAAAGAAAGAGAAGGTGAGTGGGAAGGATAGAGATGGAAAACAGAGAGAAAATCAAAGAGTGGATAAAGAGAGAGGGAAAATAGGGAGAAAAAAAAAAGCGTGTATGTGAGAAGAAGACAAAAACAGAGTTAAAGAAAGAGAAATACAAAAACAAAAAGAGGCCGAAAGAGAAAAATAAAGAGTAGAGAGAGAAAAATAGAGCCCCCCCCTACAAAAAAAGAAGAGATTGAGAAAGAGAAAAAGAAAGAAAAAAAGAAATAGAGTAAAAAAGAGAGCAAGAATGAAAGAAAGAGGTAATGGTAAACGCGAGCACAAGACTGCATCCTTGAAATGTTAATTCTCTCACGAAATTAGCCTCGATTTCATTTTCTCCATGTATATTCACACGCGCACATTTGTGCGCATCGCTGTGAAAGGAGCAGTTTAAATCCCTAATGTTTGCTTTCAGACAATCGATTAGCAAGACTAATGCTTCATTTTGCTAAACTTTCCAGCTTTATTGATTTTATAAAATGTTCAGATGATGATGTGAATAAAAACCGAAATAAATCAAGCCTGTATCAAATATTTAATAGCTAAACACCTATCTGTCTATATTTCTGAGATGAGGTATGACGTACACTATTTACATTATTCGGACTATTGTCTTCATCTTAGTCGCCATATTTATTACAACGTTTCAGCTTTTCATTATCTGTCTATATTTCTGAGATGAGGTATTATGTACACTATTTACATTATTAGGACTATTGTCTTCATCTTTATTGTCATATTTATTACAACGTTTCGGCCCTTCAATATCTGTCTATATTTCTGAGATGGGGTATTATGTACACTACTTACATTATTCGGACTATTGTCCTCATCTTTGTCGCCATATTTATTACAACGTTTCAGCCTTTCAGTATTTGTCTATATTTCTGAGATGAGGTATTATGTACACTATTTACATTATTCGGACTATTGTCCTCATCTTTGTCGCCATATTTATTACAACGTTTCAGCCTTTCAGTATTTGTCTATATTTCTGAGATGAGGTATGACGTACACTATTTACATTATTCGGACTATTGTCTTCATCTTTGTTGCCATATTTATTACAACGTTTCGGCCTTTCAGTATCTGTCTATATTTCTGAGATGAGGTATTATGTACACTATTTACATTATTCAGACTATTGTCCTCATCTTTGTTGCCATACTTATCACAACATTTCGACCGTTGTACGCTCCTTATTAAGGTGGTAGGGATGTCGAACTGAACCCTTTATTTCGCTCGCTGGGGTAGACTGTTCTAGTTCCACGTCAAATGGATGTCAGCTAATTCACCTCTCCAAGTTCTCTACTGCCTTAACCAGGTATTGAACTCACAACTCTTTGGGCCCATGTCACTGGATCTAACCAACGCCTTTATCCACTGTGTCATGAGTACTTAAGGACAATAATCCGAATAATGTAAATAGTGAGCAATAAATCCGCTTAAATGACGTCATCAGACTTTCTCTCTGCAAAATATCTGATACGTTAACAAGGTTTTCTCGTCGACGACCGGGAAAATTACTTTATTAGAAAATGAAAATTAAATCATTTTTTATCCTCTTCTTCACTTTTTCGAAATTTGTTCGTCCTTAGCATCTCGTATGTGCGTGTGTCTTGCATTCATTCATTTATGCTTATCTTATGCGTTTGTGCCTCCCTTCGTTACTTCACACGACCGTTACGGCCTGCTAATATCTCATAAGTAATGGACTATTCTGTTTTGATCGCGTGAAAAGAGGGGAAAAGACACTACTTGAAATAAATAAAGAAGGGAAAATAGAAGGGAAAGAAAGAGAGAGAGAAAATCAGATCTAAGCTGATAAGAACAGATATTACACTTTGATCTTAGACAAAAAGCCGTGAGCCTATTGCATTTTCTGGCCGCCCCACGCTGGCCGGACGTGACACACGATCAGTCTGTGGCGAGCCAGTTCCGGGCCCCAACAAACGTCGTATTACTACTAATCGAGCCTCGTCAATGCAACAATATTGTAGCGAACAGCTGTTTCTCGATTTTCAAAATTTTCAGATGCACTGTGTCCGAAGAGAGAGACGCAACTGAGAGATGAAATATCGTTTATCTGTCCGAGGGCAGATACTACACTTTGATCACAGCCAAAAGTAATATTTAGCCCCCCACCTCCCACGAGGGTTACATATGGCACAAAGCCGGGTTTAACGTGGGATTTCCGAGCCCGTAGGCTCGGCCAAAAATATTCCCCCTGTGAACCCGCATAAACGGGTTCAGGGGAAGTCAACCACCCCGAACGAGACTCTGCCCTTCGACGGAGCCTCGTCCAGGTTCCTCTCCGCCCGAAGTCAGAGAGTTAGACTGTTACTTAGCCAAAAGTCTCAGAAACCATGACGACTACAATAAAACACCATTTTTCAAACGCACAGTATTGAATGGTGGAAACCGAGTAAGGCAATCGCCAAAAATACAGTTACCATAAATAAAATAACATCGTCTACTGAATTCAGTCTTTTACACAAACTGGCCCTCAATATGCCCCGTGAAGCACAATGTCGTCATCAAGGTGTGGGTTTTTTTCTAAGACAAAAGAAACACGCTGCCAAAATATGCACAAAATATATATATACTAGCAGCATGGACCGACGTTACCCGTGCTTTATTCAAAAATCGTACGACTCATACAGCAATCGTTAAAATATTTTTGCCCTTTAAAAAATTTAAAGGAGTGCCCTTTTTCCGTGCTGATGTTGAAACATGCCTTTTTCGTGCCTATCTCACACTGCGAATTTTTTCTAAGCTCTATACTAAACATTAAATCTGTTATGAAAAAAGAACTAAAATGAACACAAAACGATCAGCTCTAAAAAAGGACTCGTAACTGGAAAAACCGAATGAAAAAAGAATGTTAACAACAAATACTTTTTCACACGGAAGATGACAATGCTAGTTTGATGATGTCGGCAAAAAACCGTTAACTCATGTCTATTGTTTAATAAATTTGTATTATTTAGAAACTTAATAATGGGAGTTTGCCCTTTGTAGGCATGAAAAAGGGCATGGGTCATCCCAAGTTTTTAAAGTTCAAAAGTTTTGTTTATAATTTTCCATTTAACTTTTGGTGTTTTATTCATCAAATTTTTGCATTGAATAATTAGCATAAAAAACTAACAAACAATAAAATAATTTTTAAAAACCATAGTCCTAATAAATAGTTTAAATGCCCTACAAAAAAGATAACCCTTTATGAAGTCGTCAAAAAACAAATGTTAGCGATTTACGACAGTTTTTATATACACAAAACCCTTTCAGTAAAATATAAAAAAATAAAATTAAAAAAATCTCCATAGACACTTAACCAGACTAGCATTGTCATCTTCCGCTTTAAATTTAGACACCCCAACCTTACCCTGACTTGACGTCCTTGAATGTAACTGAGATGTTGATACAAATTATTAACACCTTACGCCCCTTTTTCTTTAAACAATTGCTCTAGCCATTACCATAGAAATTTTGATTTCAATAATGAATATGCTTATAAAACACGTAAATTTCAGAAATAAGTTATTCCAATAAAAATTCGCTTGAAGATGAAACAGAGCTTAGTACTTTAATTCAATTTAATTCAAATAATTATATTGAAGTTTTCGGCTCTTGTTTTGAAACATGAGAACTCTTATGTAGCGTGTTGGAATCATATTTTAAATAAATAATTATATATATATATATATATATATATATATATATATAATATACAAGACCTAAGGGCCACTCAAAGTAGAGGTTTACTGACTGAAATTGTTGTAAAGGAAGGGATAGGCGGAACCAAGAAGTGAGTATTATGAGAATATGTAGGAGAGTTAATCGATTATTTATAATGGACCCTTCCGTTTTGATCGTATGGAAACACGGAAAAGACATACCAGAGATGTTACTTGGTTTCAATGAGAGGAAGAGGGGAAAAAACGAAGGAAATATAAAAGACTTGAATGTCTCATGTCAATATCTCACAAATAATGGACTATTCCATTTTGATCTCACCGAACGGCGGAAAAGAGGTGTTTCGGAGAGAAAATGATAGAAAAGAAAAAGTGTTTAATGGCTGTTTCAGTGAAATGGAAAAAGTTGTCAATTTCAGATCTTTTCATTTGTACCCCCTTACTTCTTAAAATAACGACCAGCATTCATATTTTTATTGTTATTGAAATATTTTAAAATTGTTAAGCTCAAATATTTAACGATGTAATAAGGGAATTTCTACATATATTTTATTATTTACACTATTTACATTATTTGGACAGTTGTCCTCATCTTTATTGTTATATTCACCAATTCGGCCCAAGGACACATGGCCCAGTGGATAAAAGTGTTGCCTGATGTAATCCGATGACTTCAACCAAAGTGTTGTGAGTTCAAGTTTGTGGCCAAAGTAAAGGTGAACAAAAACCTGGAGAGTTATATCAATAAAGAGAAATAACTGAAAGGGAGATATTCAGGAAAGGTATGACACGTGGAACTAGAACAACCTACCAGAATGGACTAAAAAAGAGGGATCATTTCAAAATTCCAACGTATATCACCTGAAGAAGGCCGGAGCGTACAACGACAGAAACGTCGTGAATATGACAATAAAGATGAGGACAACAGTCCGAACAATGTAAACAGTGTAAATGGTTAAATACAAACAGATCTTTAAGAAGGATTTTTTTGTACATCGGCTGAAACCTCGTGAATATAACAATAAGGATGCGGACAACAGTTCGAACAATATAAATAGTGTAAATCGTTACAATATCTCATCTCAGGACAAATACTGATAAATGCCTGAGCGTACATCGGCCGAAACGTCGTGGATATTACAATGAAAGTGAGGACAACAGTTCGAACAATGTGTAAATGGTTAAATATTTAATCTCAGAAATATGGATGGATCCTGACGAAGACCGGAGTGTAGACTAGCCGAAACATGGTGAATATGACAATAAAGATGAGAACAACATAGCGAACAATATAAACAGTGTAAATGATTCCAGTATCTCATCTCAAAAATATAGACGGATCCTGAAGAAGGCCGGGGTGTAGAATAGCCGAAACGTCGTGAATATGACAATAAAGATGAGGACAACAATCTGAACGGTGTAAATAGTTACAATATCTCATCTCAGAAATATAGACAGATTCTGAAGAAGGCCGTAGTGTGGAATAACCGAAACCTTGTGAATATGAAAATAAAGAAGAGGACAATAATCCAAACCATATAAATTGTTACAATAGCTCATCTCAGAAATATAGAAGGATCCTGAAGAAGGCCGGGGTGTAGCGTAGCCGAAACTTCGTGAATATGACAATGAAGATGAGGACAACAGTCTGAACAGTGTAAATAGTTACAATAGCTCATCTCAGAAATATCGACGGATCCTGAAGAAGGCTGTGGTGTAGAATAACCGAAACGTCGTGAATATGAAAATAAAGATGAGGACAATAGTCCAAACCATATAAATAGTTACAATAGTTCATCTCAAAAATATAGATAAATATATTTTATTGTCGTAGAACTCGCCATGAACTTATTCAATCATTGACTGAAGATTTAGGATTAATCAGAAAATTCCGATAGGAAAACTGAAATTTTCATGGGTATCTCTAGTTTATATAGATTTTTTGTAGAATCGAACAGCCGAACGTAAATATTGTTAATTTATGTTAATTTCCAAGCTTCCCTACCCCGAAAAAATACCACACCTGAAGAAAAAAAAGAACAAAAGAAAAAAAAAAACAAACCAAAAAATAGTTTAACCAATGATAACAATGTTTTTGTCCTTGTATTCTTTTATCAACTCATTAGCTTCGTGGCAGACGACACTTAAATGAAGAAGACGTAACAACTTCAAAAGAAAGCCGCTAATTAGAAATTCTACCGTTTCGTTTTTTATTGCTTTCGTTCAGGTGTTCGCTGGTGTTTTCTGTTCTAATTGCTTTTGCCTGTAGCGCCATGCACACATTATATATTAACACCTGGTTATTCATGTTTCGCTTTGAGATAATCAGTCACAGTCCTCATATTTTAACCGTGTCCGTTCAGGACGTAGTCGATCATGGCTCTCAACTGTTTCCCGTTCCAATCTTCTTCTATGTGCCGTTGCTCACACGTTTGGCCCTTGGTATTCTCAGCATCATTCTTTAGAACTAGATATCTCCTGAGCCTTTACATTGTCCACCATTCACTGCCATATAGGAGGGCTGATATTACACAGAAAAAAATCAACAGTCCGGACAATGAAATAGTTTTAAATAGTTACAATATCTCATCTCAGAAATAAAGACAGATCTTTAAGAAGGGCGTAGTGTACATCGGCTTAAACGTCGTGAATATAACAATAAAGATGCGGACAACAGTTCGAACAATGTAGTAAGCAGTTCAAATAGTTACAATATCTCATCTCAGGATAAATACTGAAAAATGCCTGAGCATACATCGGCCGAAACGTCGGAAAGATGACAATAAAAATGAGGACGACAGTCCGAACAATGTAAACAGTGTCAATGGCTAAATATCTCATCTCAGAAATATAGACGGATCCTGAAGAAGGCCGGAGTGTAGATTAGGCGGAACGTCGTGAATATGACAATGAAGATGAGGACAACAGTCCGAACAGTATAGATAGTTACAATAGCTCATCTCAGAAATATAGATGGATCCCGAAGAAGGCCAGAGTGTAGACTAGCCGAAACGTCATGAATATGACAATAAAGATGAGGACAACATTCCGAACTATATAAACAGTGTTAATGGTTAAAGTATCTCATCTCAGAAATATAGACGGATCCGGAAGAAGGACGTAGTGTAGAATAGCCGAAACGTCGTGAATATGACTATATGAATATAATGAATATGTTCAGTACTCTTTTCGACATATGAGGGTGAACCAGTTCAGTTCCAAGGAACAGACAGACCAAACACCAGCACATACGATTTGATTCTAGTGGTGAAGGTTTCGTGCAGAACCATCCACACTTTTTGAAGGGACGAATACAGAGACCTGGTGCACCGGATGCCACAAGGTTCCCAAACGACCGTCCGCAGGTTTTCAATTCAGAGTTGTCCTTCTCCTAGACCAGTTGCCATCCAAGGCTATAGAACCCAATTGGTCCTGCTATTTACCCATAGCTGGAAGAAGAGGATTAATAACTTTCCCAAGGGTAAGCACGTAAGTAATGGATTCGACTTTATATATATATATATATATATATATATATATATATGTGTGTGTGTATATATATATATATATATATATATATATATATATATATATATATGTGTGTGTGTGTGTATACATATTTGAATCCATTACATTCACTTAGGTACTAATACAATTGCTATAATGTAATGTTACGGATATGACTATATATATATATATATATATATATATATATATATATATATATATATATATATATATTATGAAATGGACAAAGTCCGACAATTATTTTAAGACATTTTTATGTTTATACTTTTTTTTTTGTAGATACAAATATTTAATTAAAAACTCTGTTTATAATAAACAGTATTAAATGACATTTACCAGCCGGAATGTCGAGAAATTGTCATAGAAAACATTCGTCCTCCGACAGGAATCGAACCTGTATCCTATACGGGACCGTCGTGTGGCCATAGAAGAGCGTTTCGATTAGCATGGTCGATTTTACTGTGGCTCAATCGGTAAAGCATGTCAGGCTATATATAGGTTCGATTTCTGTCGAAGGACTCATATTTTCTATGAAAATTTCTCGATATTTCGGCCGGTAAATGTCGCTAATACTGTTTATTATAAACAGACCATTTACTTTAGATATTTGTATCTATAAAAAGAACGTACAAACATAAAAATCTATATATATATATATATATATATATATATATATATATATATATATATATATATATATATGAGCTTCCGATCCTTAGCTATGATTAATTAATGATGAACATGTCATTTTGGTTTAAGATCGATTTCATTTCGATTCTTCTCTTAATCATGGCGAGTAATTATATATACTTATTGGTCAGAGTAGAGTGTAATAGTGTTATGAAAACATCTGAGAATTCCAGTAAGATATCTTTAATCATTTCTAAGATACAACGGTTCAAAGCTTAATCTAACAGTTGGACAATTTTGCGGTTACACGATGTGGACAATTTTGCTGTTACACCCGGCGTAGCAAATAAGTTGATGTCAAAGAAAATGGATGCCTTTGGTTGTCTTTAAGTGAGTATTAACACGATCATCTTGCATTTGTTACCTGTAAAGCTGTAAAATTGTTGGCCATCTTTACGTCTACAAATTGTTGGCCACTTTTGTGTCTACAAATTGTTGGCGATCTTTGCGTCTGCAAATTGTTGGCCACCTTTGCATCTGCAAATTGTTGGCCATCTTTGCATCTGCAAATTGTTGGCCATCTTTGCGTCTTCAAATTGTTGGCCACCTTGGACGGATTTCAGAGCTTTTATATGTTTACCAAATTTGTATAAGTCTGGCACAGCGACACGACATTGGATTACCCCATCAAGATCGAGCTAACTCCAAAAGAGAAAGAATAACTTGTTAAGCAAATCTCTTAAGATAATCTACATAGGTGATGAGTCTGCTTGGCGAAAGATTTAGGGGTATAAGACAAGGATGTGCCTTCTCACCAGATATATTCAACCTATACAGTGAGACAATTCTGAGAGAATTAGAAGTCGTACTAGTTGGGACCCTAACAGGTGCTCCCACCCCATGTCAAAGTGCACCTGGGAACACCAGCAATTAAGAGGTGGTTCCACGCTCCTCAAAACCTCCTGATCAGAGGCCTTGCTGTTGGACGTAGTTTATCGTCTTACCCAGGACGCGGATCTAGTTTATCGTCATACCCAGGACACTATCAGCAAAAGAAGGAACCCAAAATGCAAATTACAAATCTGGAATCCTAAAATCAAACAAATACAGAAATTTAGATATCTGGGAAGTATAGTAACAGAGGACGGAAAGAGCGATACTGAGATCTGAAGACGTATTGGGATGGCCAAAGATGCCTTCCAAAAGCTAAGCAGGGTATTAAGTGGCAGGAAAAATTTCGTTGGAAACAAAGAAAAGAGTACTGAACTGTTACGTAATATCTGTCCTCCTGTATGGCAGCTAACGCTGGACAATCTCCTCAAAGATGAAGAAGAAATCTGAAGCAGCATAAATGTGGTTCTACAGAAGGATGCTGAGGATAGCATGGACTGAACATGTCAGTAACAATGAGGTTTTGGAGAATGGATACAAAAAGAAAACTTATGCTTAACACAAGGAAGAGGCATTTGACATTTCTGGGGCACTCGTTGAGGAGGGAGGGCTTGGAAAATCTGGTACTCACGAGACAAATAGATGGCAAGATGGACAGAGGAAAACATCGTGTATGGGCTTGATCAAATGGATGACAGAACAAGGTTTGGGAGAAATAACAAAAAGACAAAACTTATTAAGAACCAAAAGGGGGATGAAGATGCGGAGGTTCATGATCGCCTACGTCCTGAAGGGACACGGCACATCAGAGACAAGAGTCGAGAAATCACAATTTTAATTAAAAGAGATCGGTGCGCATTCATGTTTCGATCCTGGAAGACATTGTTGATTTCTTTGTTCAATCGGAACAACAAATGGTAAAAGAATAATTAGGATAAAAGAAGGGTCTGTTGTTTTCGTGAGAAACATTCGACTTCAATCAAAAGTCCAACATTGTCTTGGGTGGACAATAATAAAATGAAGCACAATTTTTTTTGTTATTGTTCCGATCTGAGTACTTGGCAGCCATCTTTGATCAGGTTTTATTTTAACGACATTTACTCATTGATTAATCTATTTTCTTTTCTTTATTTCTCTTCTATCTTTCTTTCTATCGTGTATATTCACCTTTATTCTTTTTCTCTTTCTTGTCTTCTTCTTTTTCTTTTTTTATTTCAAAGTATTTCCTTTCTTTTTCCTTTGCGTTTACAATCATATATTCATGCTTTTTCTCCATTCTTCATTCTTTTCTTTTGTAAGACTTTCTTTTTTTTCGATTCTCCTTTTTCTTTTCTTTCTTTCTTTCTTTCTTCCTTTCTTTCTTTCTTCCTTCTTTTTTCATATTTTTTTTCTTTTATGTGCATTATTTCAGTATTAAAAAATGACTTTTTTTTCTCGCTTTTTTCTCTCATTTTTCTTTTTTTTAATCAATACATTTCTTTTTTTTTTCTTTCTTATTTTTATTTTTTTCTTTTTTTTCTTTCATGCATTCTTTTTCTCTCTTTTTCTTTCTCTACTTTTTTTCTTTTATTTTTTTTTAATTTATTTATTTTTCTTTCTTTTTTTTTTTTTTTTCTTGTAAATTCAAGTTCAGTCATTTTTTTTTTCTTCTCCGTTCTCCTCCTCTTTTCTTCTTCTTTTTTAATCTATTTTTCTTTTTTCTTTCTTTTTTTTCTTGCATACTTTTTAACTCTTCTTTCTCTTTTTCTTTTTTTAATTTTTTCCATTTTAATCATTCCTTTTTCTCTCTTTCCCTCTTTCTTTTCTACTTTTTTATTTTATGTGCACTTAAATTCAATCATTCTGATGTCTTTTCTCTCCACTTCCACTTTTTTTTTCTATTTTCTTTCTTTCTCTATTTCTTCCTTTCTATCTTTTTCTTTCTCTTTCTATTCTTTTTTTCTTACTGAATTCTTTTCTTTTTTTTCTTTCTTGTAGATTTGCCATCATATATTTATACTTGCCCTTCTTTCTTTTCTTCTTTTTTTCTTTCTTTCTTTCTTAATTTGTCTTTTCTTTTATATGCATTAACATCAAACATTTTCATGCCTTTTCCTTTCTCTCCCAAATTATTTTCTTTTTTAATTCTTTCATTTTCTCTGTTTTCTTTCTTTCTTTCTTCCTTTCTTTCTTTTTCTTTCTCTTTCTCTTTTTCTTATTCTTTTTCTTTTTTATGTGCAATTAACTTCCGCCATTATGACTTTTCCTTACATTTTCTCTTTTAGTTTTATTTACCTTTTTCTTTTAAAACTTTTTCTTTTTTTAAATTTTTTTCTTTCTTTCCTGATTATTTTTTCTTTTTTCTTCATTACAGCTTTTTTTTTTTTTTTTTTTTTTTTTTTTTTTTTTTAATTTTTTTTTTTTTTTTTATGTTCATTTCAAGTTCAGCCATTCTTTCTTTCTTTTCCTTTCTCTTACTCTTTTCTGATTATTTTTTTTATCCTTTCTTTCTTTTCTTTTACTTTTTTCTTTCATAGGCATTTACTTTCATGCATTCTTCTTCTTTCTTTTCTCTTCCACATTCTATTTTTCTTCTTTCTTTCTTACTTGTGCACTCTCATTTCTTTTCCTTTTCTCTTACTTTTTCTTTTTTCTTTCTACTTTTAAAATATTCATTTGTCATTTTTATTTCTTTTTTTACTAAATCTTTTTTTTTTTTTTTTTTTTTTTTTTTCTTCTGCTTTTTTCATTTCTTTTTTTTTTTCTTTTTTTTTTTTTCATTTTTTTAATCTTCATTTGTCACTTTTATTCCTTTTAATTCCTTTTTTTTCTTTTTTTTTTTTTTCTCATTTTTTTCTTTTCTCTTTCTTTTTTTTTTTTTTTTTTAAAATTTTTTTAATCTTCATTTGTCACTTTTATTCCTTTTCCTTCCTCCTTTCTTTCTTTATTTTTTCGCACTCTCATTTTTTATTCTTTTCTCTTTATTTTTCTTTTTTCTTTCTCTATTTTAAAATCTTTATTTTTCATTTTATTATTTTTTTCTTTCTTTTCTTTTTTTTCTTTTTCTTTCTTTTAGCTTTTTATTTAATTTTTTTTTTTTTTTTTTATTTTTTTTTTTTTCTTTTAATTTTTAGAAAATTCAATTTATTTTTTTCAATTTTTATTTCTTAGAAATAATTTTAAAATTTTTTATTATTTCTTTTTGACATTTCTTATAAATTGGTTTTCAATATATAATATATGGAAAATAAATATATTGATTTTTTTTTTTTTTTATTTTTCTTTATTTCTGAAATGTCATAAAAACATCATATTTTTTTCTTTCTTTTCTTTTTTAAAATCTTTCTTTCTTTTTCTTTCTTCTTTTTTTTTTTTTCAATTTTTAGATTTTGAAAAAGAAAACAAAATAAATTTTGATAGAAAGCATTTTTTTCTTTCTTTCTTTTTCTTTCTAGATACATTCTTTTTTTTTTCTGCCATGGAAAAATTTCTTTCTTTTCATTTTTTTGAAAAAAATTTTTCTTTCTTTTAAAGATTTTTTTCTTTGGTTTTCTTTTTTCTTGATAAATTTTTATTTCTTTATACTTTTCTATTTATTTTTTGAAAAATTTCTTTCTTTTTTTTTCTTTCTTTCTTTCTTTTAGAAATTTCTTTTTAATATAATTAATTTCAAATCTTTATTTTTTTATTCAATTTATACTTATAAATATATATTTCTTATATTCTTTCTTTATATATTCTTAAAGTATTTTTTTCTTTTCTTTTTTAAAAACAAATAAAATTTTATATATATCTTTTTTTTTTTTTTTTTAAAATGTTCTCAATTTTTAAATTTCATTTAATCATTTATTCCATTTATTTCCTTTTATTTTTTTTTTTCTTTATTTCTTGGATCATATTCATTTCTTTTCTTTTTCTCTTCCTTTTTCTTTTTTCTTTCTCTTTTTAAAAATCTATACAATAAAGATTTTTATTATTTTATCCTTTCCTCCTTCTTTTATTTCTTTGTAAATTTATATATCATTCATATATAAATTCATTCTTATTTAATAAAAATCTTTTTTATTTTTTTTTTTGCTTCTTTCTTCAATTGATCTTTTCTTTTCTCCTTTTTTTATAAAATTTTCGCTGTTTTTTTTTTCTTTTTATTTTTCTTTTTTAAATATTTCTTTTTTTTTATTTTATTTTTTTTTTTATTTTCTTTTATTTTTTTTTTTTTCTTTTTTCTTTCTTTCTAAAAATTGATCAAACCCATTTTTTTAAATTTTCTTTTTATTTTCTTTTTTTCACGATTTTAAATTTTCTTTCATAATTGTGCGGATAGAATTACTTCTGAATCGAATAGAAAAAGAATCACAAAACGATTGGAAGATTATGTTGCACCAATATCCGCACTGAGCAGAGCGTTCTTGATTTGAAAATCTGGATTCGAAACGAGTTCCTATCTGAACTTTAACACAACCCAAAGGCGACAGTGAGAATGAAATTTAAATATAATTAAATAAACTTTTTTCTTATATGCCGTGTCCCTTCAGGACGTTGCCAATCATGGCTATCCACACTTTCTTATCATTTGCAGCTCTTAATAAATTGTGTCTTTCGGCTACCTCTCCACAACCTATGTTGTGCGTCGTTTTCTTCTATCCCATTTGCCTTCAGTCTGTGATGTGAGTATCAATTTTTCCAAGCCCTCTTTCCTCATTATGTGCCCTAGAAACTTATATTTTCGTACATAATATTAAGTATAAGTGCCCTTTTTGTTTCCATTTTCTCAAAAACTTCGTCGTTGCTCACATGTTCGGTCCATGGTATTCTCAAACAAAATTCTGTAGAAACAAATTTTGTTAATCCCAACTCTCTTCTTCATGTTCCATCCATGGTATGATCGATTTTAAGTATAAGTTTCTTTTTTGTTTTCATTTTTCTTTTTTTGTCATTGCTCACATGTTTGGTCTATAGTATATCCTCATGTATCCTTAATGTAGATAATGTGGGATTAAAAGTCATAAGTTTCTACTTCATCTTTGAGGAGTACAGCATTCATAATTCTCTCTCTCAATTTATATTAATATATCTCAGTCCCTTTTCTTTCATTCTTTTCATTTTTATTCCGTTTAACAAAATTTAAAATAAATCCTCTCTCTCTCAAAAAGTTCTCATGTTTAGTTCTCTCTCTCTGTCACTCTCATTCTCCTATTTCTCTCTCTCTCTCTCTCTCTCTGATTTTTTCCTTTGATTAATTTTATGTTTATAATCATATCAACCCAAACAAGGCGATAATGCCACTAAGAATCAAAGTAAGTTATTGGGTGTATTGAAAGGGAGTTAGAAGGTTTTAGTGAAGAGAAAAGAAGCCAGAAGATGGCGATTGAGTTTGCATTTAAATTTTTGAAGATTGGAATGACAGAGAAGCATGAAATTCGGAAGTGAGTTCCACAGGTGAGAAGTGCAAAAAAGAACCTCTTGGAATACAATTTAAGGTTACATCTAATAATTAAACTATCTCTCATAATTTCTCATTTTAATTCTATCTCTCTCTCTCTCTCTCTCTATCTAGGCTATATTCTGGGTCCTACACTAAAGTTTCTGATAGAATCAATGATCTTCCTGATACCAAAAAGTGAAAATCAATAGGCATCTACGCAGACGACACTACTATTTACTCCTGCCTCACTAGTAAATCCAACATTTAAAAAAAACTAACCTGGTGACTCTTAAAAAACCTCTCCAATCTTTTGTTAACTGTGGCAGGAAATGGCTTGTAAACTTTAATTCCTCCAAAACGGAACTGTTCTCATTTACCCACCATATAGAACCCTCCTTGTCTCCTATCAGCATGGCTGATACCCAACTCTACGAGAACGTCTCTCGGCGCCATCTTGGCCTCACGTTTTCCATCGACCTGTGATGGAAAAACTATATTGAATCAATAGCTTCATCTACCGCAAAGAAAGTTGGTTCTCTGTGTTGCGCCAGAAGGTTTTTTCTTCAAATCTACAAATCTACCATTCCTCCTTGCATTGAATACTGTTGCCATAATTGTCTAGTACCCCCGCTGTTCATCTCGAGATCCTCGACAAAAATCCAGAGATGGATATGCAATATGACAGGTCCTGGATCTGGCATCTCTTCTACAATCATTTTCTCACATGATGTGGCTTCCCTCTGTCTTTTCTACAAATATTCTCATATGGCAACTGCTCTAACTCTCGACTTTCACTGGTACCCCAACTACATGAATTTAAGCATGCTTCAAGGTTGGCACATCGATCCCACCCTTTCATTGTCGAAACAGTTAAATTTAACCGCCTTTTCTACTCAAAGAGCTTCTTCTCCTGCACTTCCCGACAGTGGAACTCCCTTCCTTTTACTCGCTTCCCTGATAGCTATAATCTTCAAATATTCAAATGTAATTTCTATCGACATCTTCTGACGCCTTGATTTTGAACCGCGTCCTTCTCTTTATCCTTTTCCTTAAACACCCTCTTTACTCTCTTGTTCCACTTTCTGTAACCCCTTGCGTGCTAGTGGCACTTCCTGCCTTGCTTTGGGGTGAAATGCTTAAAAAATAAATAATATATATATATATATATATATATTTAGCATTCCTACGAACGATATATTTATAGTATATTTCCCATTTTACTTTGTTTTTTAAAGTAGTTTAAATACTGCATGTTGGTTTGCAGTTAAAGAATCAAATATCCAGCTTTATTTAAAAATTAAAACCTTTGATTAACGGGCAGAGAGGAACCCAAAACTTTGTCGAAGGACAGAATCTCGAAATCATTTTTTGAAAATATTTTATTGTTTTGGGTTCAAATATTTAAACAAATTTTTATAAAAAAACGGGGCTAATGATAATTTTATCATTTTAAAAGAATATATATTTTTATTTGACCGCAAGAAAAGTAAATATCCTGCAGTTAGATCAAAAATGGAATTATAATTTTTGGTAATGTTTTCTTCCAGTTTTTAAATGACGAAAACTCAATCATTAGTTGCTGACAAATTTATATGTGTTGTTCCTGTCCTACTTTATTATTTTCAGTTACAATCAAATTTTGATTTGAACTATTTCCATAATTCCCTAAATTGAATATATATATATATATATATATATATATATATATATATATATATATATATATCATATCGAAAATATTTCTTAAAAATGTATATATCTAAAAATCTGTATATTTCTGTTAAACAAACCTCAATTTTATATAAAAATATATATTTTGTTGTCTCTAAGGTTTATATCTATATATGGTTATTTCAATTATTTTATAAGAAATAAAAAAAGATTCCCAAATTAAACATTTTTTTTTAAAAGAAAATATTTTCAAACTAAAATATTTGAAATATATATATATATATATAAATCTTATAAGTTAAATTTTTCAAAAATTTCTTTTTGTGATTTCATTTTTATTCAATGATTTCTAATACCTTCTATACAAGTACACATTTTTTGCTTAAAAATGTCAATTTCTGTACATTTAGATATTCTATTTTTTTCATTCTATTTCTTCGCATCATGATTCTCTTAAAACATCACACACACATGCGCAAGCGCACACACACATACGCATACACACACACAGACAGACACACACACAGACAGACACACACACAGACACACACACACTTTCAACCACACATGATCAGGTGTTTTCATTTATGTTAGCCACAACCAAATTATTGTTTGTGTTTTTTTTCTGCAGAAATCATTTTTGTCTTTTTTATTCATTACAAATGCTTACAATGTCGACATTTACATACCTCACCATCATAATTATCATTACATTATTATTATTATTATATATTATTATTATTATTAATTAAAATCAAAAAAATTATTATTTGTATATTTTTATAATTTTTATCGTTAAATAGTGGTGGTTTTATGGTAGTAATCATTACGCTGAGGACATTTTTTTTTTTTATATATCGATATACATTTAGGATGATAGTTCTACAACGTCAATTTAGTAAAAATTTATGATCAAAACGACAATTCAAATCCGTTGTTAATTTCAAATGTATAATTAAAAAAATTTTATATTTATAATCCCAATAAATTACTAATCTCCATTAATATAAAGATTTTAAAAATATATCTATGCATTTCTGATGAATAAATCTTATTATATCTAAAGTGATCTCATTAGCATTAATTATATTTTGGGGCTGACGTTTCATCTTGACATGAATTGGAAAGATTTATATTGAATATAAAAAATTGCTATAATTTCAAATGCTAAAAATATTTCATTATATTAAATAAAAATTTTTCCAGAATCTACACTTTTGCATTTTAATTGATTTAATGAATATTTATTTTTTTTTTTTTTTTTCACGATACAAGTCATTTTTACATCCATTTTTTTGTTGGAATGACAGGGTGTAATCGATTTCTATCTTTTCAGATTAGGTCATTTGCAGTGGAATGCAGTGACAAGAATCTATTTTAGGTGTGTATGATGAAATTTGTTGGCCTTGAAAAATATTGCATCATCCATTTGGTCGCATCCGATTTTTCACGCCCAGAAAATATAATATAATTCGACTGTTGATTAGTTAAAAACAGCCATTGTCGAAAAAAATACATTACTCCAAGGAAACGTTGAAAAATATAATTTGCTCATTCAAAACACACTGGCAATTTTTTTAATAAGTGAGCAAATCAATTTACCATAGATGGCTTGGAATTCTCCTGATTTAAAAGAAGTCGAGAATCTAATGGTCAAATCTGCAATGGAACGACTTCGTGGAATAGACATACGAATTACTAATAGGTGCATTGGTTGATGTTTCATTAGAAAAATACGAAAAAAAAAATTAAATTATAACGATAGAAAATTATTTTGTTTTGATTCAATTAATTTGCACAAGTGTATATTTTGAATATCTATAAGGAACAATACAATTCGTCCATGCTAGAAAAATATTACTGTCACATAAATTTCTGGTATTCCTGCTTTTTATCTTGATAATCGCTTCTACTATCCTGATTATATTCTTTTTATCTTTTTCCCGTCCTGGGTAAGACGATAAACTACATCCAATTCAATGACTCTGATACGGAGGTTTTGATTTTTGTGTGAAGTGTGAACTTTCAAATTTTGGTGAAAAAGGTATTTTTTATATGTTGTTAAATAGCACCAATAAAGGGTCCCTTATGGGAAAATATATTCAATTTCAAAAAAAAAGGGATCAAAACACTAAGTTTAAAAATAGGTTTTAATAGGTTTTCTAAAAAAAATATTATTTTAAAATACATTTTTGAATATATATATATCGGAAATTTAAAATAAAAAAAAAAACCATTAAAAATTGAAAACTTGTTTTTTTGGTTTCAGTATTATTAATCAAATTTGTTTTTTTAAGAATCAAAAAGCTTATAAAAATATATTTTATTAAAAAAGGTGATAATTCATATTGTTTAAAATAGGTTTTCTTAAAAATCCATTTTAAAAAAAAAATATAAATAGCAATTTTTTTTTAAAAAATTAATGGAGAAAATTTATTATTTCGAAAGAGGAAAATATGAAAAACCCAATACAAAGAAATTTTTGTTTGCTTCAAAAAATATTTATTTTAAATCATTTAATTTTCCTAGATTTTTTAAATTTAAATAAATCTTTTTAAAATATCAGTCAATAAAATGATTTGAAACCTTGCATTATATAAACAGATTTTTTTAATTTGTATATCAGATAAATATATATGATATATATTTATAATAATATATATGACTCATAATCACATTTTTTTATAAAAATTATATTTACGACAAAATAATCACTGAATTTGATCCTTCAAAACTTACATACCATTTCTAAATATGGGAAATGATAAATTTTTGAGAATGATTTTTTTTTGAAATTTATAAAAAAATTTTTAAATAAAAAAAAATAAAATTCACAAAATAAGTAGCATTGTTAAAAGATTCAAAAAGCGAATATTCCATTTACCTTTCATTTTTACAATGATATTAACTCTTGTTACAAAATGTTCGAGAGGCACTTAAAGGTAGAGAATTGAGACAGAGCAATGGATAGAGTTCAGTGGGGATACCAAAATAAAGATAATAATTATTAGAAATTATGATTCAGTTATTTTTTTCAGAAAAAGTTTAGAGGTTTGTTCCTTGTTTTAAAGTTTATTGGATTGTTGTTTAAGGTTCCATCTTAAAAAAAAATTTTAATTTATATTTTTCTAACGTTTCCGTTTAAAGAGAAAAATTTTTTTTTAGGAAAAGTTTTTGAATTCAATATGAGAAATAGATTGACTATCGCCAGGTCTCATAATTCCTCCCCAATAAAAATAGAGTAGAGGTTTATTTGTTTTCTTGTTCAGGATTTTTTTGGTTCCTTGAAAAAAGTCTCAGAAATTTCAAAAAAAAATTTCTTAACGTCTCTTTTAAGTGTCTTTTGAACAGGAGTAGAGGTTTATCACTTTTTTCAATTGTTAAAGGATTGGGTTTGTTTGTTCTTAAACAAAAGAAATTCTATACTTCTAACGTCTCTGCCTGAACACTAAAATTTTATTTATTAGAAAAACTAGAACATCCATTTGGTGATAGAAAGATAGATAGATAGATAGATAGATAGATAGATAGATAGATAGGAATAGGATTTGAGATAGATAGATAGATAGATAGATAGATAGATAGATAGATAGATAGATAGATAGATAGATAGTGTTATGGGACCTTACCCATAATAACATAATGGACTATTCCATACGTAATAAATACTGCGCCTCAAGAGGAAGCAGGGAGTTCAGTCTAAAGTCGGGCGACCGGCTGACCGGCTGATCGGTTGAACTCTCTGCCTTCGGGCGGGGAGGAACCCGAACGAGGCTACGCCGAAGGGCGGAGTCTCTTTCGGGGAGGTAAACCGACCCTGAACCCGTTTATACGGGTTCAAAGGGCATATTTTGGGGCCGAGCCCACGGGCTCGGAGATCCCACGTTAAACCGGCCTTGTGCCACATGATGCCCTCGTGGGGGGGGTGAGTAAAATGTTCAGTTCTGAAGTCTGAGTGAGGTCCGTCAGAAGAAGGTCAGTCAGAGCGAGCGAGTCAGTCAGTCGAGTCAGACGCAGTCCGAAACAGAGTCGCGTTCAGACAATTACTAAAGAGGCAGTCCGAAACACTTTCTACGTCTCTGTATACAATTACTATTAAACCTGATTCCATATCCGTATTAACACTTTTTATTCTCTGTATATATTCCTGTTTGTAATATAGATGATGTTATTCCATATCCGTGTTCGAGTTCTTCTGTTTATTGGTTCTACCTGTCATTCTAAAACTTTTTCATTCAAGGAACCGCCCAGTGACACACTTTTTAAAATTTAGTGGCCTCGCCGGGAAGGGGGCTTTAATTTAATGCCTCTGGCAACAAAACACCGTTTCGGCTTCCTTAAACATGTCGTTCGTGTCATCTTCATTCAATTTTTTTTTTTTTTTTTTTTGCTATTAGTTATGAATACTGAGGCCAAGTAGAACAGGGTTAACGATGATGCTAATTTGCTCTTTTATTTTTATGTTCGTGCATTTTAGCGGAATATTAATTTAATACGTTTGCTTACAGAGCCCCGTTTCGGCTACTTACATACAGACCTACAATATCAAACTTTTATTAGGTTGACTTATAGCTCTCCACAATTTGTATTTGGTTGATTCATAAATAATTTCCGATAATATTTTAAGAACCCAGATGAACCCGGATGAACCGGAATGAACCGCCCGACCCTTGCAACTATCGGCGTATTAGCCTTCTACTTCAGATTGGCAAATTACTCGAGGACCTAATCAATGCTGAATTAGTTAAGCATCTCATATCGCAGGGTCTTCTTTCAGACAAGCAATATTGCTTTCGTTTCTCTTGGTCAACTGCTGATATATTGACGATCATGGCGGAAAGTCTACTAAGCTATAAATAAAAATGGTGGAGCTGAGGCTGTAGTTTTGGACATCACGACAACGTTCGACAGGGTTTGGCGAATATGTCTCCTTCACAAGTTGAAAAGTTACGGTGTCTACCGACGAATTTTTTTTTTTTAACTGATCCAGTCTTTCTTATCAAATCGTGAAATGAAAGTTATCCTGAACGACAACTGTTCTAGATCCCTTTGTACTAATGCAGATGTCCCCAGGTCTTTATCATTAGTCCGACTTTGTTTTTTGTTTTTTTAAATTTTCATTAACGACATTCCCGATGGCTTCAGCTCTTCACTTCGTATCTTTGATAACAACTAACTTGATAGTAAGTCTGATCAATTCGATAAGGTCAAATTAGCGACTGAACGATCTTCAGTCTCTTGTTAACTGGGGCAAAGAATGGATCGTTAATTTGAACACCACTAAAACGAAACTGCTCTCTATTAATCATCTGAGAGACCTAATGGGTGATGCTAATCTCCATGAGAGTGATTTGTTGTGCCCTCTCGGGCTAATATTCTCGGCCGGCATCTTGAAGTCATTGCTAGGTCAGCTGCTAAGAAAGTTGGTTCACTGTGTCGGGCAAGACAATTTTTCTCTCCAGAATCTATCTTGCACATTTATAAGTCTACCATTCGTCCATGCTTAGAATATTGCTGCCACATATGACTTGGTGCTTCTGCTATATATTTAGAGATTCTTGATAAAATCCAAAGAAGAATCTATCTTACACATTTATAAGTCTACCATTCGTCCATGCTTAGAATATTGCTGCCACATATGGTCTGGTGCATTTCTATATATTTAGAGATTCTTGATAAAATCCAAAGAAGAATCTATATAGATACACATTTATAAGTCTACCATTCGTCCATGCTTAGAATATTGCTGCCACATATGGTCTGGTGCTCCTTTATATATTTATTCATTCTTGATAAAATCCAAAGAAGAATATCTACACATTTATAAGTTATAGATCTGTCCATTCTTAGAATATTGCTGCCACAAATTCTTAGAATTCTTGCTATATATTAAGAGTTTTTGATAACTCCAAAACAAAGAATAAATTAAATTTATATTCTACCATTCTGTCCAATAAAAGAAATCCACATATGGTCTTACAAAAATTTATATTTTTCCATTCTTGTAAAATCCAAAGAAGAATTCTTAGAATATTTGCTGTTAACCACATATTAGAATTATTTCCACATAATATTTCTGTTATATATTTAGAGATTCTTGATAAAATCCAAAGAAGAATCTATCTTACACATTTATAAGTCTACCATTCGTCCATGCTTAGAATATTGCTGCCACATATGGTTTAGTGCTTCTGCTATATATTTAGAGATTCTTGATAAAATCCAAAGAAGAATGTATATCTTATACATCAATATAAGTCTACCATTTTAAATGCTTAGAATATGCCACATATGACTTGGTAATTCGTATATTTAGAAATTCTTGATTAAATCCAAAGAATATTGCTTATACATTTATGTCTACCACATAGAATATTAAAAAACATTGTGATTCTTCTATATATTTAGAGAGAATAAAATCAAAGAAGAAAAATAACAACCAAGTCTTATAAGGTATCTTAGAATATTGAAACATATGGTTTGGTGCTTGTATATATATTTACCTGATTAAAAATTTATAAAGAAGAATCTATCTTATATATATATATATATATATATATATATATATATATAAATATATATATATATATATATATAATAAACAAAGTGAATATAAAAAGTTAGAGGCGACTGTCTTAAAGAAATGCTAGGTAGCCTGACAATTGCGTCTAGAATGAAACAGACTGTCGCCTCTGAGTGTTGACTTAAATGTTCACTTTTATATTTACACACGCTCTATCTCTGATATTGAGCACTTTATCCCATAAATATAGCACACCTTATGACTATCTCTCTGTCTCTCTCTCTGTCTCTCTCTCTGTCTCTCTCTCTCTCTCTATATATATATATATATATATATAGATAGATAGATAGATAGATAGATAGATAGATAGATAGACCGGGTGTAACAGCAAAATTGTCCAGTTGTTAGATTAAGCTTTAACTTGTTGTATCTTAGAATTGATTATAGATATCTTCTTACTGGAATTCTCTAAGTTTTTTTTTAATAAAAATATTGGTTTCTACTTTGAACAATAACAATGTATGTTGATCTGAGTTGAAATGATGATTCCTTTTGATGTTGTGACCTCCTGATCCAATTTTCCTCTCTACTGTTACTTCTTTTTTAAAATTATTCACCGTTCTCTCGATGCCTCTTGAATGGACTTTGTAAATGGAATCCGGGGAATTAAAATTTTATAAATTTAAACCGGATAGTCAGTCATGAATGCTGAATGTTTTCTTATAAGAAAAGTAAGCAACCCACACAGGAGAAGGTATTTTGAAGTTTGTAAGTTATTATTTCTCTTTTATTTATATATATATATATATATATATATATATATATATATATATATATATTGCAGTTATATGAAGTGATTTTGGAGTTTATTATGTATTAATTTTTGGTCTGTAATACATTGAGTTCTTATCCATAAAAAGAGCTCAATGTATTACAGAGCAAAAATTAATCTGTCTATATTTCTGAGATGAGGTATTATGTACATTATTTACATTATGGAGAGAGAAGGGTGATCACCGCTCCCTGTGGGATCATGTTGAGATCAAAGACAGGGAACACCATTGGAAAATTCGTAAACTTATGGAATCAGCACATATGCTAAGCCACAAAAATCTCCTGAGCCGACCAAGCATAGAAATAAATACAATATGGGAACCAGTAATAAGGAGTGCCAGAGAAAAGCAATGATAACAACAAAGTTGCAATATGAGTTGTGGTAAAAAAAAAACATGCAATGATAACAGTAAAAATTACAATATGAGCACTGGTAAAAATGGTACCTGAAGACATTAGGTTTATAATACCCAGAAATTCGTGCCCAGATGTCCTCAAGGACACATGGCACAGTGGATAAAGGCGTTGGTTAGATTCAGTGACAGGACCCAAAGAGTGTGAGTTCAATACCCGGTTAAGTCAGTGGAAATTAACAGGAGATAACTGATAACTGACAACCATCAAAGATGGCACGTGGAATTAGAACAGTCTACGCCAGTGGGGGTTCAACCACCTGAAGAAGGCCGGAGAGTACAACGGCCGAAACGTTGTGATAAATATGGGAATAAAGATGAGAATAATGTAAAAATTAATATATATATATATGGAATGTGAAAACCAGTCTGATGTTGAAATTTTTATTTTCATGTGACCTGTTAATTAATATGAACATTTTCAAACATAAATGTTTCCAAGTCATTATGGAAAATTCATTTCTATGGCTAAACTGTATTGAATCCATTGACTAGCTTGAATCCGTCGCTAAATCAGCTGCTAAGAAAGTCGGTTCACTGTGTCGAGCAAGACAATCTTTCTTCTTGGAATTTATCCTACATATCTATAAGTCTACCATTCGTCCATGCTTAGAATATTGCTGCCACATATGGTCCGGTGCCCTTACTATTTAACTTTAGCTCCTTGATAAGATCCAAAGAAGATTCAGCAATATTATTGATCCTGATCTCGCGGTTCGGCTTTAGTAACTTGCTCATCGCCGTAAGGTTGCTTCTCTGTGCATTTTCTATAAATAATTTCCTGGTAATTTTTTGAATAAGCTCTTCGCTATGCTATGAATTTAAGTGTAGTGCTAGACTGTCAGCGAGGTCTCATCATTTTACAGTTGAGCAGGCTAGATGTAACCGTAAGTTCTATGCTAACAGTTTCTTCTCTCGCACTTCTCGCTTGTGGAACTCTCTCTCTCTCGGCTCTACATCTAAAGTTTAAATGCAATGTCAATCACAGATCTCCTGATTATTCTTCATTTGCTCTTGTTCCTTAGTAATGTTTCTGCTTTCTAATTCTTCCACATCCATCAACCTCTTTTGTCTTAGTAACTTTACTGACTTGTTTAGCCTGAATTCGATTATATATATATATATATATATATATATATATATATATATATATATATATATATATTATAATTATTTAGTAAAAAAATAAATATCGACTGTAGTCGTGATCATCGAGTCAATGCGAACGATCCTTTCCTTAGCTGCATAGCATGTGCCTCGCCAGTACGTTTTCTTTCTGCTAGACTGGTTGCCACCCAAGGCTATATAACCCAGCCTGTCCTACTGTTTACCCATAGCTGGGGGAAGAAGAGTTGATTCATACCTTCCACAAGGGTATTAGCACTTAGCAGTAAAAGGCGTTTATTATTTTATTAGCCCTTAAAGGAAAATGAAAAAAAAAAACTTCTCTTTCACTCTCTATCTCTTTCTTTCTCTTTCTTTCTTCCTCTTTCTCTCTTTCTTTCTCTCTATCGCTTTCTCTCTTTCTTCCACTCTCTCTTTCTTTTTCTTTCTCTCGCTTTCTTTCTCTCCCTCTCTTTCTTTCTCTCCCTTTCTTTCTCTCACCCTATCTCTTTCTCTGTCTTTCATTTTCACTCTCTCTTTTTCTATCTCTTTCTTTGTCTCCATCTCTTTCTCTCTCTTTATTTTTCTCTCTTTCTCTCTCTCCATCTCTTTCTCTCTCTTTATTTTTCTCTCTTTCTCTCTCTCTCTCTCTCTCTCTCATTCTTTTTATTTCTCTCTCTTTCTGTCAGTTTATTGTTTCCTTTCATTGTCACCACAGTCTTTTTTTCTCATCCACATGTTATCTCTCCATTTTGTTTTCTCTCTTACACACACACACACACACACGCCCGCACACACAGACACACACACGCGCGTGCCCGCACACACAGACACACACACAGTTGTATTTAACCCTAACCGTAAACCACTCAACCAATTATATTTCATCTTCTATATTTTATTCTAATCCTAACTAATATCCTTTGCTCAAAAGAAACCGTTTTCCTATTTCGCTGTCTTAAGGATTTGATTTCAACGCAATTGGATCAGACACATTCTCCGAGTCTCTCCCTCCCTCTCTTTCTCTTCTCTTTGTTTCCTTTCTTCCTTTCCACCTCCTCTTCTCCAATTTTCCCTTTTCTACTCTTTTCTTCTCTTTCTTCTCTTTCTTTCTTTCTTTCTTTTTCCCTTTCTCGTTTTCATTTTTATTTCTTCTTTCCCATTTTTCTTTTCCTTTCTTTCTTTTTTCTTCCCTTTTTTCGTTTTTCGTTCTTATTTCTTCCTTCCATCTGTCTTTTTTTTATTTATTCCAAAATTTCGTCGTCCTTTTTTTTCAATTTTTTCTTCTTCATATCTATCTTTTTCGTTCTTTCTTTTATTCTATCTTACTTTCTTTTTACTTCTTTCACTTTTTTGCTTTCATTTTTACTTTTTCCTTACTATCTTTCTTTTTTTGTCTTTTTTTTTTTTTTTCCTATATCTCTTTCCCCCTTTTTCGCTGTTTAATATTTCTTGGTATCCTATCCCTTTCGTTTTTTCATTCTTTCTTTCTTTCTTTCTTTCTTTTTAGCTCCTTTTGTTTAGTCTTTTAAAATTTTTCCCTTTTCTTTCTTTTTTTTTCTTTCTTTCCAGGACTTCTTATACTTCCTTTTTTTTTTTTTTTTACAATTCTACTTTCTTTCTTTCTTTCTTTCTTTCTTTCTGCCTTGCTTGCTAGCTTTCTTTCTTTTTTTCTTTCTTTTTCATTTTTCTTGCCTGACACATGCCCACTGTCCCTGGGGCATATGTAAACAAACCGTCTGCCAGAACCTATCTTTGCCACACCTCCATTGAATAGACACGGACGATTCCCCCACGGGAGAAGATGTCGACGTTTTGCAGAAAGCCATAGACATTGATGGCTTTTGCGATTACATGTTATTGGACAACGCTATCGACTGGCGTCCAGTGACAAATAAAACAGCAAAGCATCCGGAATGGTGGAGAGGTTTTGGGTGGGGCTGTGGTGGTGGTGGTGGAGGGGGGTGGGGTAGTGGCACAACTTTGGCCGGGGTGGGTGTCAGTTGATTGAGGCTGAAAGGCTCAGGCTGGGAGGAGAGAGGAATCGCCTGCTTCAGACGTACCAGCTTGGCATGGCCAACCCAACGCCAAATAAATTTAACGCTAATAAACAATCTCAACACAGAGAAGGAAACGAATAATAGCAACAACAACAACAACAACAAAAGAATAATAATAATAATAATAATAATAATAACAACAACAACAACGACGACGACGACAGTCAAAAGAAACAGATAAGACTGGTTAAACAATATTACAATCTCAACAATGACAATATGATCCCGGCCTTTCCTGCTCATCAATTATATTACATATCTTAATCGTATTATTTATGTAACTAATACAAGTACCAACACTGATTCGCTAAAAATAAGCATGCCAAGATGAAAAAAATGTCCCAAATATAACAAAAGCGAAGTTTTATCGTCAAAAATCTCCATGTTATCATTAAGAGGAAAGACCAAAGGATTTTTTGATCATTAAATTATATTTTTGAGCCGTTTTAGAACGTTCAAAATTTAGATTAAAATCTTGTTTTTCTTGCTTCAGCGTCGGAACCGAAGTTTAGTATTGGAAATTTTAGCGTCTTTTTTTTTTACTGTGAAAAACATATTGATTTGGAAATTCGTGCAAAAACCAAATAATTGTCGGATTTTAATTAAACTTTTAGGACTCATCCACAAATGAAAGAAATTATTTTTTTAAATGTTTCTCTTTATTGAAAATCTTAGTAATAACACTAATTATTTACTAATTAAGAAATAACAATATTTTAGATCCGTTTCCCCCCACCCTCCACATACACATACTTATTTAATTTTATGAAATTTCGAAAAATTAATTATTGTACTGTAGGATGTTTATATTAGTTACACGCAGACTTACTTGAATTTTTTTTTTTTTTTTTTTTTAAAACAGGACATCCTGTTACCAAAAATCTGCTCTAAATCTTAAAAAATGCAATAAAACTAAGACATTTAATTAGAAAAGCTTTTCATTACTCTTACAAATAAGATATATTATAGACACTATTGTCTTAAGAAGATATTTCGATGTATATTGAATTTTTACAAGAATTGTTTTCATTTTTTTTTTTTTAATTTTATTTATAATAATTTATAAATTTATAAATTCTGTAATAATTTGTACCGGTTACAAAATCTTGTTATTGAGTAAAAAGTAAAAACTCTATTTACTAATCATAAATGGAAAAGCTTACTACAATGAAACTACTCCCTAATATTTTATAAAGGATTTTGAATTAAATTATATTTTTGATCCTTTTTCAACTGTTCAAAATTTTGGTTTAAATTTTTCTTGCTTTTAATGGGTGACATTAAATTAGTGAAATTTGATATTAAATTACCAGGCAAGGGCTGACATGCCATAAAATCAACTACCCGAACCAAACTTGGGTGCTACTGAGTAGTGAATTTGATCCTCACCGGGTGCCCCATACAAAATTTGACATTAAATACCCCTTCAAGGGCTGATATATCATAAAACCAACCAGGCTAATCGAAACTGGGTGCCTCGGGATAGGGTAATGATGAGCGAGATAATTTTATTGGTCTTTACAACAGTGTAGTAAGTTTGATCCTCACTGGGTGGCCCATACAAAATTTAACATTATCTACCACTTCAAGGGCTGATATGTCATAAAATCAACCACCCTAATGGAACCTGGGTGCCTCGGGATGTGTTAATGGTAGGCGAGATAATTTTATTGGTCTTTGCTACAGTGTAATGAGTTTGATCCTCAATGGATGCCCCATATAAAATTTGACATTAAATATCGCTTCAAGTGCTGACATGTCATAAAATCAACCAATCTAATCGAACCTGTGTGCCTCGGGATGGGATAATGATAGATCAGATAATTTTATTGGTCTTTGCAGCAGAGTAGTGCATTTGATCCTCACTGGGTGTCCCATACAAAATTTGACATAAAATAACCCTTCAAGGGTTGACATGTCATAAAATCAACCTCCCGTACTGAACCTGTGTGCCACAGGATGGGTTAATGGTAGACGAGATAATTTTATTGGTCTTTACTACAGTGTAGTGAGTTTGATCCTCACTGGGTGGCCCATACAAAATTTGACATTAAATACCACTTCAAGGGTTGACATGTCATAAAATCAACCAATCTAATCGAACCTGGGTGCTCGCGATAGGGTAATGATAAGCTAGATAATTTTATTTTTCTTTACTACAGAGTAGTGAGTTTGATCCTCACTGGGTGCCACATACAAAATTTGACATTAAATACCCTTTCAAGGGCTGATATGTCATAAAATCATCCACCCTAACCGAACCTGGATGCCTCCTGATGGTTTAATGGTAAGAGAGACAATTTTATTGGCCTTTACCACAGTGTAGTGAGTTTGATCCTCACTAAGTGCCTCATACAAAATTTGACATGAAATAACCCTTCAATTGTTGACATGTCATAAAATCAACCACCCGTACTGAACCTGTGTGCCACGGGATGGGTTAATGATTGGCGAGATAATTTTATTGGTCTTTACTACAGTGTAGTGGGTTTGATCATCACTGGGTGCCCCATACAAAATTTGACATTAAATACCCCTTCAAGGGCTGACATGTGTCAAAATCACCAATCACGCCAAAAATAAAATATGAAGATCTGAAATTCAAAGTTAAAAAATTCGAACAATTTAAGACAGTGTGATGTACTTTTCGTTTAAAATATTCTATTTTACCGTATATACTTGTGTATAATTCGACTTAAGTCTAATACGAGCCCGTCTTTCTGAAGTTAAAATCAGGGAATAAATTATATCCTTGAGGATAGGTATTTCCGTATATTCGCAAAAAATGAGCATACCAAGATGAAAAAATGTCCCAAATATAATAAAAATAATGTTTGATCATCAAAATGTTCATGTTATCATTAAGAGGGAAGACCAAAAGATTTTTCGATTATTAAATTATATTTTTCATCTTTTCTGGAAACTTCGGAATTTTGTTTAAGTTTTTTTTTCTTTTGCGGTGGGTAGGGGAAAATTAGCATCGGAAATTTTAGCGTCTTTTTTTTTTTGCAGCGAAAAACATTGATGTGCAAATTCTTGCAAAAATCAAATAATTGTCGGTTTTTTATGAGAATTTCAAAATTTATTCACAAATGAATTCTTAGAAAATCTTGGTCAAAATATATATTCTTTAATATCTGTTACCCACCACTTATTTAATTTCATGAACTTTCGAATGTTTATATTAGTTAAAAGCAGAAATCCTTGGAGAATTTAAATCATCAATTTCATTTTGTAAAACAGGACCCTCAGTTACCTAAAATCTGCTTTGAATCATAAAGTAAAAAATTATATTTACTACATTTTTTCAAGTCTCTTGGCTTTGTTGGCTTTGCTTATTAGCGGCTTAAACCTTCGTGTACAAGATTTGTAGCCTTGTTCTAACAGGCACCGACGGACTGTTGAAGAGGCAAGACTAACACCTTGCTCTTCGCTTAGACTGGCTGCAATTTCTTGGCTAGTTATAGTCCTATTCTTCGCAACTTCTACCTTGATTACCCTGCCAGTTCTATCATCAATCTTTTTCTTTCGTCCCCTTGTTTCCTTCCTTGGAGCAGGAGTGGCATCATTATGTGCCCTAAGAGACATTTTGATTGCGTGGTTATAGCAATTTCTGCAATTTCTCTCGTAGACTTGCCTACTTTTGAGAGGGCAATAATAGATGCCTTAAGTGGTTCTGATGCGTGTTTGTACCCTTTAATCTGGTGAGGGACTTGAGTGGCTATTTCAAGCTGTTTTTATACTAATAAGCAAAGCCAACAAAGCCAACAGACTTGAATGGGCTCACTATTACAAAAATTTCACCGTAGAAGACCGGAAGAATGTTCTCTTCTCCGATGAAACGAAAATTGAGCTCAATTCAAAGGATGAGGTGAGTCATTTTTATCGAACAGCATTGTATTTATTTCGAAAAAAAATTATGAATAAGATATATTATGGACCCTATTGTCTTCAAAAAAAATATTTCGATAATTAATTAATTTTTATAAGAATTGTTTTCATATTTTTTTTTAAATTTTGATTGTAATAATTCATAAAGTTTTAAATCTTTTACAATTCTCTCTTACTTTGCGGAGATTAAATGATATTGCTGTTAAGTAAAAAGTATATTTACTAATCATAAATTCGAAAATCTTAGTACAATTCATCAGCCTCCAATATTTTAAAATATTTTTTTTTAAATTTGTGTGTTTGTAAACATGCTACTTTTCTTAAATACGGAGATACATGCCATTATCAGAAAGTAAGAGCAATAACTACAGTAAATTTAAAGCCAAACAATCTAAAATTCAGCAAAACAAAACAATTAGATTACGGAGAATATTTTCTTAATCCGATGGGTTCCCTTCAAGGATTTAAAAAAACGATGGGTCTCCGTAAAGGATTTTAAAAAAATCTTATGGGGGCCATTCAAGGATTTATAAAATCCGATGGGACCCCTTCAAGGATATAAAAAAATCCGATGGGTCTCCGTAAAGGATTTTGAAAAATCCGATGGGGCTCCTTCAAGGATATAAAAATTCGATGGGTCTATGTCAAGGATTTAAAATCTTCGATGGGTCTCCGTAAAGTATTTTAAAAAATCCGATGGGTCTCCGTAAAAGATTTTAAAAAATCCGATGAGGCCCCTTCAAGGATATAAAAAATCTGATGAGTCTATGTTAAGGATTTTAAAAATCCGATGGAAATCAAAAAGGATTTAAAAAATCTGATGGGTATCTGTCAATGATTTAAGAAATCCAATGGGTCTCCGTAAAAGATTTTAAAAAATCCGATGAGGTCCTTCAAGAATTTAAAAAATCCGATGGATCTCCGTCAAGGGTTTAAAAAATCCACTGGGTATCCGTCAAGGATTTAAAAAAGCCGATGGGTCTCCGTCAAGAATTTTTAAAATCCGATGAGACCTCTTCAAGGATTCAAAAATGCACTTCAGCAAGAGAATCCAAAATATTCTGAATAGTTTTAAATTAGTTCAAAGGATCCTCACTAAATCTGAAAATAAACAAATCTCCTCTATTCTTAAAACTTTACCATTTTTTCATCAGGGACCCAAGGCCAGAGGACATTTGGGGACTCCTCTAGTGTTGGGGCCCCTTGGCTGCATCCCATAGTAGCCTTTATGTAAATCCAGCACTGCAGAGTAGATATGCGATTCGACAGCTGAGAATAATATGGATAGAACATATGAGCAACGAGAAACATTTAACCTTATATCAGTTTTTGAAAATCATTTCGTCCAAACAAGACAATAAAGCCACTAAGCCAGAAAGGGTTATTGGGTGTAAAAGAATAGGAAAAATAAAATATTAATATGGAGTAAGAACAATAAAAGAAGAGAAATCAAGAAGACACTAGATAACGATTGGCATTGGATTTATTTATTAGATCGTTTATTTTCAAGAATAATTTTATATTTGCAGATTTATAAATATATGCCAGCCAAGTGTAATTAAATATTTAATATTTATCACATTATAAAAAAATAAAGATGAAAAACATAGTTTGTTTTATTTATAAACTTATATAAATGTCTGTGAATAAGAGAACAAATAATTATATAACAAATATAAAATAATAATAATAAATAATTTTAAAATAATTTTTAATAATAATAATAATAATAATAAGCTAACTAGAAATTACAGAGCCCAAATGTTGAAAAATTGTGTCCAAAATTCAGATTCTGTGATAAATATCCAAAAACAATTGATCATCTTGTATCAGGTTGCGCGATATTGGCACCCACTGAATATAAAACCCGGCATGACAGGGTGGGCCAATATCTGCACTGGAAAATCTGCAACTTCTACGGGAAGGAAACTGAAAGAAATTAGTATGAACACTACGCAGACCCGGTTACGGAGATAGGACCTGTTACAATTTTATGGGGCTATACAATACACACAGACACAACAATCAAAGTTAATCACCCAGACAATTGATTAGAAAACTCAAAGACAACATGTGCCTCCTTATTGACATGGCAGCCCCTGCTGCAATGTGCAATGAATCTTTGATCTTTAAAAGCTATAAAAATATCCTTTTTGACATCGGAATCAAAAAATGTAAATATGATTATAAAAACAACTAGCAGTTTTTTTTGTTTTGCCTGGGATGTAAGTTAAGAGATAGATCAAGTATCGACCATCATAAAGACTGAAAAATAAAATTGACAAAGATTATTATTTATTATTTGACAGACAGACACATGTCTTAATAGTTTTTTTTTTTTTTTACAAATTATCAAACCCAAACTCAAACAAAAAACATTGTTTTCAATCGTTATGAGTCTATCGATTGAATGGAATTTTATTATAAACAATTGTCTTGTAAATGGAATTTTTAAAGCATTCTGAATGTAAAAATAAAAAAAAAAAGTATGCAAGACAATAAGAAACACTACCTGCCAAAAAAAGTGATCTTTTTTGTTGAAATCGGTTGAAATAAATGAACAACAACTTACACACACAAAACAACCTGGGTTTTTATAATAAGTATAACTCGATAATTATTCCCCTTTCATGCCTCTTAATCGATTTTTCAAATTGATTTCGTAAAAAAAAATTGTTTTTTCCAATTTTTTGGCGGGGTGGTTCAGAACCACGAACAATGTAATTTTACGTAGTTTTGTCTGAAATTTTGTTGAAATCGGTTGAAAAAATGTGGAATTTTCCAATATATAAACGTACACACATAACACACACAACCTGGGTTTTATAATTTCAGAATGATTCCAGTTGGAGCCCTCATTTTTGATTTGAAAAAAGATTAGTCTAGAGTTTCGTTGAAGGAATCCAGGCAGTCCATGCCTGAAAGTAATAATTTAAAAAATAATTGTAACCTTTTAAGTACAGCTCACACCTTACAAAGGGCTTTATCTATGTAGGATATGTGTGATTTTTTTTTTTTTTTTTTTCAAAACTGCTCAGTAGAAAATGTCATGATGCCATTTCTGAGCTTAGGTCTCTGGTCGGGACCCGGAAAGAAATGAGTACACACCAAAAATTAAAGGAAATAAAATGATGATGATAAAATAATAATATTAATTTTTAATAATTTCAATAATAATATATAATAAAATAATAATAATAATTTTAATATAAAATAATAATAACAAATAAAGAGAACAAATATTTAAATACATAACAATGCGTAAAGGTAATTATATAGTTTGAAAAATACATTTTTTCAGGCATTTTTCTTTTCATTTCCTCTCACCACATAAATTTACTAAAATACGTTGATTTTTTTTTAATTATTTCAACTCAAGTAAGACAATAAAGCCAATAAGACGGAAGGGTTTACTGAATCTAAAGCAATAAGAAAAAGAAAACATTATTAAGGAGTACGAACAATAAAAGAAGAGTAATCAAGAAGACAGTAGATAACGATTGACATTGCATTTAAATTTGTGAAGATCAAAGTTGGGGAAAAAAAAGTTCAGATTCAAGCAAATTCTCAGACAGAAACTGTCAGAATAGAAATGGTTACATGTAGCCATTTCAACCGTAAAATGATTCAAACAATGGATGAATTGGTACTACGTTTAAGATCAGAGTCTGAGCTAAATTCTTGATATTTCTCATCAAGGAAAATTACATGAAAATAGTTATAGAAAAACCACAGGGAAGCCGTGTTCAAAGCATGGATGAAAGTGACTGAATAAAGATACCACGTCAGGGCCAACAAATTTGCAGATTCTTTGGATTTTATCAAATATCTCTAAATATACCACAGGAGCACTTTTGCGGCAGCAATATTCTGTTATGGATGGATGGTAGACTTATAAATGGTAGACTTATAAATGACAATAAATCGATTCTTCTTTGGATTTTATCTAGAATCTCTAATATATAGCAGAAGCACCAAACTATATGTGGCAGCAATATTCTAAGCATGGACGAATGGTAGACTTATAAATGTGTAAAAATAGATTCTGAACATTTTGGATGATTTTATCAAGAATCTCTAAATATATAGCAGAAGCACTAAACCATATGTGGCAGCAATATTCAAAGCATGGATGAATGGTAGACTTATAAATGTGTAAGATAGATTCTTCAGATTTGGATTTTATCAAGAATCTCTAAATATATATCAAGCACTAAACCATATGTGGCAGCAATATTCAAAGCATGGACGAATGGTAGACTTTATAAATAGTGAGAAAAGATTAGATTCTTCTTTGGATTTTATCAAGAATCTCTAAATACATAGCAGGAGCACTAAACCATATGTGGCAGCAATATTCTAAGCATGGACGAATGGTAGACTTATAAATGTGTAATAGATGAGACAAAGATAGCAGATTCTTCTTTGGATTTTATCAAGAATCTCTAAATATATAACAGAAGCACTAAACCATATGTGGCAGCAATATTCAAAGCATGGATGAATGGTAGACTTATAAAATAAGATAGTGACCAAAGATAGATTCTTCTTTTGGATTTTATCAAGAATCTCTAAATATATAGCAGAAGCACAAGACCATATGTGGCAGCAATATTCAAAGCATGGATGAATGGTAGACTTATAAATATGTAAGATATTCTAACATAGATTCTTCTTTGGATTTTATCAAGAATCTCTAAATATATAGCAGAAGCATCAAACCATATGTGGCAGCAATATTCAAAGCATGGATGAATGGTAGACTTATAAATGTAAGATAGATTCTGGAGAGATAGATTCTTCTTTGGATTTTATCAAGAATCTCTAAATATATAGCAGGAGCACTAAACCATATGTGGCAGCAATATTCAAAGCATGGATGGACTTATAAATATGTAAGAGACTTATAAATGTGAAAAGATAGATTCTTCTTTGGATTTTATCAAGAATCTCTAAATATATAGCAGAAGCACTAAACCATATGTGGCAGCAATATTCAAAGCATGGATGAATGGTAGACTTATAAATATGTAAGATAGATTCTGAGATAGATTCTTCTTTGGATTTTATCAAGAATCTCTAAATATATAAAAAGCACTAAACCATATGTGGCAGCAATATTCAAAGCATGGATGAATGTTAGACTTATAAATATAAATAGATTCTGTAGAGAAATAGATTCTTCTTTGGATTTTATCAAGAATCTCTAAATATATAGCAGAAGCACTAAACCATATGTGGCAGCAATATTCAAAGCATGGACGAATGACTTATAACTTATAAATTCTGTGAAAGATAGATTCTTCTTTGTATTTTATCAAGAATCTCTAAATATATATTTAAGCACTAAACCATATGTGGCAGCAATATTCTAAGCATGGACGAATGGTAGACTTATAAATGTATAAGAGAGAAATAGATTCTTCTTTGGATTTTATCAAGAATCTCTAAATATATAACAGAAGCACTAAACCATATGTGGCAGTAATATTCTAAGCATGGAAAATGGTAGACTTATAAATGTGTAAGATAGATTCTTCTTTGGATTTTATCAAGAATCTCTAAATATATAGCAGAAGCACTAAACCATATGTGGCAGCAATATTCTAAGCATGGACGAATGGTAGACTTATAAATGTGTAAGATAGATTCTTCTTTGGATTTTATCAAGAATCTCTAAATATATAGCAGAAGCACTAAACCATATGTGGCAGCAATATTCTAAGCATGGACGAATGGTAGACTTATAAATGTGTAAGATAGATTCTTCTTTGGATTTTATCAAGAATCTCTAAATATATAGCAGAAGCACCAGACCATGTGTGGCAGCAATATTCTAAGCCTGGAAGAATGATAAGCTTATAAATATGTAGAATAGATTCGGGCGAGAAAAATAGTCCATAGGACGACACAGTGAACCAACTTTCCTGGTAACAGACCTAACAAATGATTAAATATACACTTCAACTTCATGTAAAAGAAGATGTAAACGTGATGTCAAGAAGGCGCTGGAGTCATGCATCAGCCATGTTGATGGCGGACAGGGAAGTTTGTCTATGGTGGTTAAATGAGTGCAGTTTAGTTTTGGAGGCATTCACATTTACAAGCCATTTCCTGCCCCGCTTACCAACTGATCGGAGGTTCTTCCCAAGAGCAGCGTCCAGGTTAACTTTGTCAAGTCTCACTTATTTGCTACTGAGACAGAAGTAAATGATAGTGTCAATTGCATAAATGCCAACTTGGGAACGGATGACATCAGGAAAATCATTGATGAAGGTCAGAAATAATGTACGGCCCAAGATAGAACCTTCAAAAGGATCTGGAAGCGAGCCCGTTCAGAACGATCTTTAGTTCACGATTTGATAGGAATGACTGGGTTAAATCAAACAATATTTCTGTTAAAACGTAGCCCTAAAATTTACATAGAAGACAAGCATGACAAACTCTGTCAAACGCCTTTAAGACATCTACAGCCATAGCCCGAGCTTCGCTGTTATTATCAAGAGCTTGATATACATATTCAGTGATGGCCATAAGCACGTCAGCGGTAGACCGGACAGAACGGAAGCCATATTGTTTTGGTCGTGAGAGTTAAGAGGCCTCCAACATTGATTAAAGCCTCGAATAGGAGATTAATAGGACGATAGTTAGAGGTGTCAGAAGGTTCTCCAGAGTTCTTAAAATCGGGCACTACAGAAAGGGAAAACAGGAAGCAGTGAGGCAATAGTTGTAGAGTTTAGAGAGAACAGGAGCCAGCACGGGAGCACATTTCTTTAGAACGACGGCTCTTAAAGTGGAAAAGAAAACGACAAATGATTCAAAAGTAGCATTTATTTATTCTAGGATTACACAAGGGAAAACAATAAATTTAGAAGTGAGTAGGTTCATACTTCAACTGTAAATTAGTTTTACAAATTAGCCACAACTATAAACTCCCATCATGCTTTCGCTTTACTATCCCCGGTAGCGGTGTCCAAGGTCCAGTGTATCCTGGTGGAATCGCCCTCCTTGCTCGCCGCCATTAATTTATCAAGATGAGCCACTTCTAAATTCGGGTTCATTGCATTTATTTACCCACAAATGCATTTGGGAAAAGTATGAATCTGTCTCTTCTCCCTGCCGATTGGAAAGCGGGACAGAATGGGGTCCTATAGCCTTGGTTGGCAACCAGTCTAACACAGAAAGAAACGACAACCAGTGTATTCTGCTGGAATTGCTCTCCTATCTCGCCGCCATGAATTTCTCAAAATGAGCGACAAGACTTTGAAAGATATCGTGTATCCCACTTTGCCGTAGATCTTCAACAAGCTCCACATAGTTTACAGCCTGGTGATTCCCCAGGAAGCCCCGAACTACTGCGACAATACTATTTGACACTGCTTTCTCTGTCCTAATGAGCTTCTTGGAGAATTCCTTGCATTCGATGATCTTCTTTATTTGTGGTCTAACAAAGACGCCGGTTTTGACCATTTCCACAGACAGCTTAAAGAAGAAGTCTTGAAGTTCCATGAAGGCCGCAGATCCCTTGTTTAAATTTGTGACAAATTGTTTCATTTTAAAATTTGACATCGTGCCTCTCTACCTTAAATTCGACCCGATGTGGTCTGTCCTGCACTTACTAGTTACCGTGATGTCCCTGCTGTCCCAAATGAAAATATAACACGAAACTTTGGTAAAACCGCCTTGGGGACCTATCAGGAAGGCCACCATTTTGAAGTCTCCGATAATCTCCCTACTGCACTCTTCATATTTCAAGGTGTCTAGCAAGATCTTGATTGCCTATTCTTCTTTGAAGTGCACCGAATAAGCCAGCTGAAGAGGTGGTTAAATTTCCCTGTTATGAAACTGCGACATTTTCAAGTCCCTGGATAAGTTGTCGATGAAGAGGCGTTACTATCTGCGATTACAGGCGATTCCAGTTACCTAAAACAGACCGGTCACATTGTGGCAGAAGCGAGGCTCATCTTGACGGGGGAAAAGCTTGAAAAACACTGGTGACGCTTTCTCTGACCAGTGACTCGTACACTTTCATCTAAGAAATTCCACTGCTTGAGTCTCGACATCAAACCTCGGCATTGGACTTTTTTGACCCAGATCTCTGATCAGGACATTGAGGTCTATTTGGTTGGGGTAATATATGCTCCCTCCTTAATCTGGATCAATAACTTTATCCTTTTCTGAATCTCTATTCTCACCTAAAGACAGCTACTCTACTGGTTTGATTTGGTTTGTTGTGTTTTACGGCATATCAACCTCAATGTGTTATTTAATGCCGAAACAGTTTTTATTGCTGGTACTATTTTGTTTGTCAAAAATCTATTTCTAGTAATAGTTTTTTCCTTCAAAAATCTATTTCTACTAATATTTTTTCTCAAAAATGTTATTACTGGTATTTTTTTTAACAAAGTATTCCTGGTATTGATAATTTTTCAATTTAAAATTTTTTACATAATTAATGGCTTTTACCCCAAACTTGGGTTAACTATTTGCTCATAGCTTTATTAAAACATTTTTAAATATTTTAGGTCAGGGTGAACCTGGGAACACATGCAATTAAGAGGTGGTTCTTTTTTCTCCTCAAAACAACCTGATCAGAGGCCTTGCTGCTGGACGTAGTTTATCGTCTTACCCAGGACGCGGATATAGCTTATCGCCTTACCCAGGACGGACTCTCTCTTTGAAAGAATGGGTATGGGAATCCCTGGGCAGTATCGTAATGGATTGATGGATAACCGGGCGCCTGGATACACGATACCAGTCCATACTTGCCAGCTCAACGTCTGAAAGCAATTGCTTGAGTGATCATTTGGTTCTCTTCAAATCCGTGGGATTGCGAATCTCATGGCTCTATTTTACCCCTCTGTACTCTCCTGCAAAAGAGCAAAATAAAAATATGAGTATAAAAATAGGAATATATTTCACCCAGTATTTTTAGAAATTCTAAAATAATTACATTTTCGATTTTTTTAAATTTCTAAAAAAATAGTGTGATGGATATGTAAAATTCTGACTTTCACGCAATGAATATAGAAAATTCCCCAAAATACGGAATCTTGAATACTGAACATCCTTAATATTCCGTATTTTTATTGCTCTGGCAAATGACCCAGTATAGAAAACATTCGTGATAATGTGGACAGTAATGCGCGATTGTTGAAACTTATTTAATACTAGCAGTAGAGCCCGGCGTTGCCCGGGGATATAACAGTAAGAGATAGATCAAGTATCGACCATCATAAAGACTGAAAAATAAAATTGACAAAGATTATTATTTAAGGTTGACGGACACGCATGTCTTAATTAGTTTTATTTATTTTTTTTTTTTACGAAAACCCCAAACTCAAACAAAAACATTGTTTTCAATCGTTATGAGTCTACCGATTGAATAGAATTTTATTATAAACAATTGTCTTGTAAATGGAATTTTAAAGCATTCTGAATGTAAAAATAAAGAAAAAAGTGTGCAAGACAATAAAAACACTACCTGCCAAAAAAAAAAGTGAAGTTTTTGAAAATGTAGGAAATCCGATTGAATATATAAACAAACGAGATTCATATACAACACACACACACACACACACACAAACAAACAACCTGGGTTTTATAATAAGTATAACTCAATATGAGTTGTCCCCCTTTCATTCTCGTGCTGCCTCTTAATTGTGTTTTCAAATTGATTTTGTGCAAAAACAATTGTTTTTCTAATTCTTGGCGCTGTCAGAACCACCGCAAGGTAATTTTACGTAGTCCTGTGAAGTTTTGTTGAAATTGGTTGAAAAATGTAGGAAATCCGATCCAATATATAAACGTACAGACACGCACACACACACACAATTTGCGTTTTATAATAAGTAAGATATATATTTTCAATAACTATAGCTTGAAAAAATAAAAGAAAAAATATTTAAAGTTAGGATGCGTGTCTCCTAGAAACGCTTAAGAATTCAAATCAAAAAACAAAAACAAGTTGATGACGTTTACAAAGTAAGAGTATACGCTTTTTTAACGAGGTTCATGCCTTATACGTATCAAAGTTAGGATGCTTGTCTCCTTTGGTAGTTACATATTTAGTTCCAACGAATGATTTATTTCATGGAAATAAACTCGTTTTTTTTCCCTTGATTTGAATTCTTAAGCGTTTCTAGTTTCTTTTCACTGTTTTACTCAAATTAAAGGAGTGATCAAGTCTAGCAACAACTTGTCGAAGTATTTTCAAGAAATAAATTATTTGTTGGAACTACAAGTTTTTTTTTTTTTTTTTTTAATTAAAAGTATTTAAATTGCAAAAAAAATTCCAAAACTTTTACACTTAAAAATTTCACTATTATTCAAGCAAGCAAAACTTTCCATATTACCTTCTAGAATTCTTTTGTAGAGTTCTCAGGTGAAATGAGGTGCCCAGAGTTCGTCTTGATCCTCGACAGGCATGCCAAAATATTCCTTGGAGGTCACACACATTTTAGCAAATATCGCTACACGTACTTTTTGGCTCTTGTCTTGATAAATTCGCCACAGACATAACAAAATACGTCAGCCTGATGTTTACGACCTCTTGCTGCCATCTGTGACGACTGCATCTATGAACGACTTGTCTGGACAGCGAGAAGCGAACTGTGGAGCTTACGTTCCCTATATTTATATCGTCATCAATGTTTCCATGGCATTCTAGAAATTCTTGAAACTTCTAGAAAGTTCTAGAAATTCTTTAAACTTCTAGAAAGTTCTAGAAATTCTTGAAACTTCTAGAAAGTTCAGTATTTACATTAGTCGGACTATTGTCATCTTTGTCGCCATATTTGTCACAACGTTTCGGCCGTTGTACGCTCCGGCCTTCTTCAGGTGGTTGGAATTTCGAACTGTGCCATGTGTCCTCGAGGACACATGGCACAGTGGATAAAGGCGTTGGTTAGATCCAGTGACAGACCCAAAGAAGATGAGTTCAATTCCTGGTTAAGGCAGTGGAGAACTTTCAGGGAAAATTAATTGGGGATAGGGATAACTGGCATCCATCAAACATATTTTGGAACTAGAACAGTCTACCCCAGTGATCGAAATAAAGGGTTCAGTTCGAAATTCCAACCACCTGAAGAAGGCCGGAGCGTACAACGGCCGAAACGTTGTGACAAATATGGCGACAAAAATGAGGACAATAGTCCGACTAATGTAAATACTGTAAAATTGTCCAAATCCTGTAACAGCATGCGATAATTGTTCATGCCGCAAAATATTTAATATCTAAAACAAACAAACACTAAGCTAATTGAATTTCGTTTTTCCAGGTTTTCAGATGAGACGTTTAGCCATCTTGACACCATTTTTTGTAAGAATAACTGAAAAACCTTTTGAGTTTTTCAGCTAGAAATAGACTAGATTATAAAATCGTTTTGTGCCAACACCACTACCTCATCTCAGAAATATAGACAGATTCTAGAAAGTTCTAGAAATTTTTCCTTCAACGCTGAATCTATCTGAAATGTAATGGAAAATTTGGTTAGTTTTAAAACATTGATCTACAGATCACGAAAGCAAAATTGGAATGGAATAATAGTCATTCCCTCAGCTTTCGAAGCAATTAAGAAATAACACTTACTGACCAAAGACATAACAGTCAAAGTTTTCTTACACAGTGTAATTATTTAGTAATACAAGTCTTAATAATTAACCCATAGCTCGGGGGGTAAAGTGGTGGAGTCATACCTTTCTCAAAAGTAGTTACATGTGAGTGATTATAATGAACCCAACCAGAAATAAAACACGTCTCTCCGGTTAACAATTCCGAGTAATCATCTATTACACCACCCGCATATAAAGCATTTGGTATTCCCATGCGGTCACCCATCTAGGTACTGACCGGTCTTGACGTGGCTTAACTTCAATTCGTTGGATAATTTATGTTTAAACGCCGCCCGAAAACTATGAAAATAGTCTAAATTGAAGAAAAAAAACTAAAATACGTGGTGTTTCACAATTATTGAAACAAAGCAGCGGCCTCTCAGATGGGGAGAACTCAAGGTGTGTGAGGATCTTGATGAGGAGGAACAGTGGTTCCAGAAGGATGCTGCTCCTCCTCACATTGCTAATGTTACCATGGCATGCCTCCGTGAAAAGTTTGGGGAGCGTCGAATCAGCCGCAAAGCTGAAGTGGAATGGGCATCTCACTCTTCTGACCTGAACCCCAACCCAGATTTCTTCCTGTGGGGGTTCCTCAAGGACAATATCTACCAGGGCAACCCTAACACCATTGCTGCATTGAAGGCAACCATCACTGAGAAGATTCAATCGATCACCCAGGAGGAATGTGCACGCGTTATCAATAACTTTGAATTCAACAGTGCCTTCAACTGATCTGCAGACATCTGGAGCATGTACTCTAGGGCTCCTCTTGATATTTTTGGTTCATGTTTGAGACTAAATGGTTTCAGATCCTAAAATGTTATCCTTTTACCTTCCAATAAATATAATTTCCATTACCCCATCATTTGTGGTTCTTGATTTATGCCCGATCATTTTGTTTCAAAAATTGTGAAATACCCTGTATGTTCCCAAACAGCCTTGTTACATTAAGACTTTTCACATTATGAAATGGACAAAGTCCGACAATTATTTAAAGACATTTTTATGTTTAACATTCTTTTTATTGATACAAGTATTTAAGTAAATGCTCTGTTTATAATAAACAGTATTAAATAACATTTACCGGTCTGAATGTCCGAGAAATTTTCATAGAAAATATTCGTTCTTTGACAGGATTCGAACCTGCATCCTATACGGAACCGTCTTTAAATAATTGTTGGACTTTGTGCATTTCATAATGTGTGACGTCATTTTTTACATTTGATACGCTATGAGCCGTTATGAATGTACGTGAGAGATTCATGGAAGATTGAAGTTTATAAGCAGTAAATTCGACCTTGCCAACCGAACGATCCTTTGTGGCCGAGAGGTAAGGCACGTCAGGCTATATGACGGTTCCGTATAGAATACAGGTTCGAATCCTGTTGAAGGACGAATATTTTCTATGAAAATTTCTCGGACATTCAAGCCAGTAAATGTTGTTTAATACTGTTTATTAAAAACAGAGCATTTACTTAAATACTTGTATCTATAAAAAGAATGTTAAACATAAAAAAATGTCTTTATATACAAAAATACTTTTATACTAATGCAATGCATGCTGGTCAACCCGTTCTTAAATCTTTAAACTGTAATCTGTCTACAACCTCCTCTCAGAACAAGTATTAAATATGGTTTTCATCGAGTGAAATTAGTAGGTGTTAGCGAGGAACATACCAATTCGAACCCGTTGGACTGGCAATACAGAACTACAAAGATCTGTACCAAATAACAGAAACCACATAACTAGAGGACTTTCAACAGCAGAGTTAAACAGAGTTAAAATCGATAACACATGAATATCGACCTTTAAAGGGATTTTTCGGGTTGTACTGTGCTTTTTTGAAGAGACTGAATTGGTAACATCTGATGTCCTAAATACATTGGAATATCTGTCTATATTTCTGAGATGAGGTATTGTAATTATTTACCCGGTTTATATTGTTCGGATTGTTGTCCTAACTTTTTTGCTATATTTATGACATACGAAAACATAAGGAATCAGCACATATGTTATGCCACAAAAATCTCCTGAGCCGAACAAGCATAGAAATGAATACAATATTCGAACCAGTAATAAGGAGTTCCAGAGAAAAGCAATAATAACAACGAAAATTGCAGTATGAGCTCTGGTAAAAAAATATGCAATGATAACAGCAAAAATTGCAACATGAGCACTGGTAAAATATGGTTGCCAAAGATATTAATTTTATAAGTCCCAGAAATTCATATACAGATGTTCTTAAGGACACATGGCACAGTGGATAAAGGCGTTAGTTAGATCCAGTGACAGCACCCAAAGAGTTGTGAGTTCAATACCTGGTTAAGGCAGTAGAGAACTTGGAGAGAGGAATTAACAGAAGATAACTGATAATTGACATCCATTTGACATGGTACGTGGAACTAGAACAGTCTACCCCTTTTCTGGGGTTCAGTTCGACATTCCAAAGAAGAAGACTGGAGCGTACATCGGCCGAAACGTTGAAAGATGAGGACAATAGACTGAATAATGTAAATACCTCATCTCAAAAATATAGAGAGATGCTAAAGAAAAATAATAATAACAGCAACAAAAAAAATTTGCTATATGAGCTCTAGTAAAAATATGAGAACTCAGACATTAATTCATACGCTGTTGTCAGCGTATGAGTACCAAAAATTCATACGCTGTTGTCAGCTATCATTCGGGTTCCTTGTTTTGTGCCCGATCATTTTGTTTCAAAACTTGTGAAACACCCTGTAAATAAAACATTCACTGCACTTTTAAACTATCGTTCTTTTTCAGTTTTCTGGCTTTGTTATTTTTGCGCCATTTAATTTTCTTTTTTATTTCTTTCGCTTTCTCACACATCAGTAGATCTAAGTAAACCGCCAAAAAAGTCCTTAAAATCATTTGCGTGTCTGGCTTTCAGACGAGCGCGAACAATAGTTACTCCTATGCATAAAAGACAAATGTGAACAGTTCAAACATTTTACATTTTGCACATCATTCAAATCTCAATATGCTGCAGACAGTAATCCATATTTACTTTTTATTTCCATATCTTCAGTGGTTTCCAAGTCTAGTGAAACGTAAATAATCAAACAAATGATTGGATTATTTTTTTCATGGACTGGAGGGACCTTTAACTTCTCAAAGCGTATCAAAGCTGAAACTCTCTTTTTTCTCCCTAGTCACATAAAAATCAATTTTCGAAATAAGACTATTTGCAAATAGAAAACCTGGATTCGTGACAATTTTACAGTTTGTTAAAAAGAAAGTTTAGACCCTAAACCTGATAAAAATTTTATTGATACTTTTTATGGCTAATACTTCTAAATTCTAGTCCGTTGCATTTACTTATCTACAAATGCCCTTGGGATCTCCCTGTCGTTTGGATATCGTGAGACACTGGTTGGCAATCAGTCTACTTCGGATAGAAACGGCAAACTACTGTGGGAAAATCATCTGCCTTACCAGTCATGGATCGAAAGAGCATGTTTCACATGTGACTCTTTAACCGACTGACTGATTACCTTGGTTGACAACTAGTCTACTGCAAAAAGAAACGGCTACCTACTGCGGGAACATCTTCTGCCTTGTCAGTCATGGATAAAAAGAAACATGATCGCCAAAACGTATTTCACATATGGTTCTTTAATTGACTGACTGATCACCATGGGTCATATAGCCTTGGTTGACAACAAGCCTACCACAAAAAGAAACAGTTACCTACTGCGGGAACATCTTCTGCCTAGTCAGTCATGGATCGAAAGAGACATGATCGCCAAAGCGTCTATCACGTATGACACATAACTGACTGACTTCTAAGATTTTACAGTTTATATGATATATGCTTTTTGTATTATGTGATAAGTATTTATGGAGCATCAGTTTTAATTGGTCTTCCAAATTCTCATCTATCAAATGTGTTCTCAACAAATTCTTGATTTGTGTAATGTACGAGAATGTGGATCCACAACTGTTATTTTGAGAAAAAACATTTATGTGTTCTCAACAAAACCAGTTTTAATTGGTCTTCACAAATTCATTCATCTATCAAATCATCTATGTTTCAACAAATTCTTGATTTGTGTAATGTACGAGAATGTGGATTCACAACTGTATGTTGAAGAAAAACATTTATTGAAAACCAGTTTTAATTGGTCTTCCAAATTCTCATCTATCAAATGTGTTCTCAACAAATTCTTGATTTGTGCAATGTACGAGAATGTGGATTCACAACTGTATGTTGAAGAAAAACATTTATTGAAACCAGTTTTAATTGGTCTTCCAAATTCTCATCTATCAAATGTGTTCTCAACAAATTCTTGATTTGTGTAATGTGCGAGAATGTGGATTCACAACTGTATGTTGAAGAAAAACATTTATTGAAAACCAGTTTTAATTGGTCTTCCAAATTCTCATCTATCAAATGTGTTCTCAACAAATTCTTGATTTGTGTAATGTACGAGAATGTGGATTCACAACTGTATGTTGAAGAAAACATTTATTGAAAACCAGTTTTAATTGGTCTTCCAAATTCTCATCTATCAAATGTGTTCTCAACAAATTCTTGATTTGTGTAATGTACGAGAATGTGGATTCACAACTGTATGTTGAAGAAAAACATTTATTGAAAACCAGTTTTAATTGGTCTTCCAAATTCTCATCTATCAAATGTGTTCTCAACAAATTCTTGATTTGTGTAATGTACGAGAATGTGGATTCACAACTGTATGTTGAAGAAAACATTTATTGAAAACCAGTTTTAATTGGTCTTCCAAATTCTCATCTATCAAATGTGTTCTCAACAAATTCTTGATTTGTGTAATGTACGAGAATGTGGATTCACAACTGTATGTTGAAAAAAAACATTTATTGAAAACCAGTTTTAATTGGTCTTCCAAATTCTCATCTATCAAATGTGTTCTCAACAAATTCTTGATTTTGTAATGTACGAGAATGTGGATTCACAACTGTATGTTGAAGAAAAACATTTATTTGAAAACCAGTTTTAATTGTGTTATGTTCTCAACAAATTCTCATCTATAAAAAAAAATTTCTCAACTGTATGTTGAAGAAAAACATTTATTGAAAACCAGTTTAATTGGTCTTCCAAATGTATTTCTCAAAAATTGTATGTTGAAGAAAAACATTTATTGAAAACCAGTTTTAATTGGAAATTCTTCCAAATTCTCAAAAGAAAAAATGTGTTTGAAAATTTCTTTTTAATTGGTCTTCCAAATTCTCATCTATCAAATGTGAACAAATTCTTGATTTGTGTGTAATAGAGAATGTGGATTCACAACTGAAGAAAAACATTTATTGAAACCAGTTTTTTAATTCTTCAAATTCTCATCTATCAAATGTGTTCTCAAATTCTAATCAAACTGTATGTTGAAGAAAAACATTTATTGAAAACAAATTTCTTCCAAATTTCATCTATCAATGTCAACAAATTCTTGATTTGTGTAATGAGAATGTGGATTCACAACTGTATGTTGAAGAAAACATTTATTGAAAACCAGTTTTAATTGGTCTTCCAAATTCTCATCTATCAAATGTGTTCTCAACTGTATGTTGAAGAAAAAATTTCTTGATTTGTATCAAATGTACGAGAATGATTTGGATTCACAACTGTATGTTGAAGAAAAACATTTTTATTGAAAACCAGTTTTAATTGGTCTTCCAAAATTCTCATCTATCAAATGTGTTCTCAACAAATTCTTGATTTGTGTAAAGTACGAGAATGTGGATTCACAACTGTATGTTGAAGAAAACATTTATTGAAAACCAGTTTTAATTGGTCTTTCCAAATTCTCATCTATCAAATGTGTTCTCAACAAATTCTTGATTTGTGTAATGTATTGAGAATGTGGATTCACAACTGTATGTTGAAGAAAAACATTTATTGAAAACCAGTTTTAATTCACAACTGTTCCAAATTCTCATCTATCAAATGTGTTTCTCAACAAATTCTTGATTTGTGTAATGTACGAGAATGTGGATTCACAACTGTATGTTGAAGAAAAACATTTATTGAAAACCAGTTTTAATTGGTCTTCCAAATTCTCATCTATCAAATGTGTTCTCAACAAATTCTTGATTTGTGTAAATGTACGAGAATGTGGATTGATGTTGAAAAAACATTTATTGAAAACCAGTTTTAATTGGTCTTCAAATTCTCATCTATCAAATGTGTTCTCAACAAATTCTTGATTTGTGTAATGTACGAAATGTGGATTCACAACTGTATGTTGAAAAAACATTTATTGAAAACCAGTTTTAATTGGTCTTCCAAATTCTCATCTATCAAATGTGTTCTCAAACAAATTCTTGATTTGTATTAATGAAGAAAATTCACAACGAATGTGTATGTTGAAGAAAAAACATTTATTGAAAACCAGTTTTAATTGGTCTTCCAAATTCTCATCTATCAAATGTGTTCTCAACAAATTCTTGATTTGTGTAATGTACGAGAATGTGGATTCACAACAGCAAATGTTGAAGAAAAACATTTATTGAAAACCAGTTTTAATTGGTCTTCCAAATTCTCATCTATCAAATGTGTTCTCAACAAATTCTTGATTTGTGTAATGTACGAGAATGTGGATTCACAACTGTATGTTGAAGAAAAACATTTATTGAAAACCAGTTTTAATTGGTCTTCCAAATTCTCATCTATCAAATGTGTTCTCAACAAATTCTTGATTTGTGTACGAAAAATTCACAACTGTATGTTGAAAAACATTTGAGAACCAAATTGGTCTTCCAAATTCTCATCTATCGAGATTTGTGTAAAGTACGAGAATAATGGATTCACAACCGTATGTTGAAGAAAAACATTTATTGAAAACCAGTTTTAATTGGTCTTCCAAATTCTCATCTATCAAAACATTTCTCAACAAATTCTTGATTTGTGTAATGTACGAAAATGTGGATTCACAACTGTATGTTGAAGAAAAACATTTATTGTTTAAAACCATCTATTGTGTTCTTCAAATTCTCATCTATTGAAAACCAGTTTCAAATGTGTTCTCAACAAATTCTTGATTTGTGTAAAGTACGAGAATGTGGATTCACAACTGTATGTTGAAGAAAAACATTTATTGAAAACCAGTTTTAATTGGTCTTCCAAATTCTCATCTATCAAATGTGTGTTCTCAACAAATTCTTGATTTGTGTAATGTACGAGAATGTGGATTCACAACTGTATGTTGAAGAAAAACATTTATTGAAAACCAGTTTTAATTGGTCTTCCAAATTCTCATCTATCAAATGTGTTCTCAACAAATTCTTGATTTTGTGTAATGTACGAATGTGGATTCCACAACTGTATGTTGAAGAAAAACATTTATTGAAAACCAGTTTTAATTGGTCTTCCAAATTCTCATCTATCAAATGTGTTCTCAACAAATTCTTGATTTGTGTAATGTACGAGAATGTGATCCACAACTGTATGTTGAAGAAAAACATTTATTGAAAACCAGTTTTTAATTGGTCTTCCAAATTTCATCTATCAAATGTGTTCTCAACAAATTCTTGATTTTGTGTAATGTGGATTCACAACTGAATGTTGGATTTATTGAAAACCAGTTTTAATTGGTCTTCAAATTCTCATCTATCAAATGTTGAAGAAAAACATTCACAATTGAAAACCATTTATTGAGAACCAGTTTTAATTGGTCTTCCAAATTCATTCATCTATCAAATGTGTTCTCAACAAATTCTTGATTTGTGTAATGGTATTCTCATCTATCAGAATGTGGATTCACAACTGTATGTTGAAGAAAAACATTTATTGAAAACCAGTTTTAATTGGTCTTCAAATTCTCATCTATCAAATGTGTTCTCAACAAATTCTTGATTTCACAACTGTATGTTGAAAAAACGAGAAATTGGATTCTCACAACTGTATGTTGAAGAAAAACATTTATTGAAAACCAGTTTTTAATTGGTCTTCCAAATTCTCATCTATCAAATGTGTTCTCAACAAATTCTTGAACCGAGAAATGTGGATTCACAACTGTATGTTGAAGAAAAACATTTATTGAAAACCAGTTTTAATTGGTCTTCCAAATTCTCATCTATCAAATGTGTTCTCAACAAATTCTTGATTTGTGTAAATGTACGAGAATGTGGATTCAACTGTATGTTGAAGAAAAACATTTATTGAAAACCAGTTTTAATTGGTCTTCCAAATTCTCATCTATCAAATGTGTTCTCAACAAATTCTTGATTTGTGTAAAGATTACTGTGTTGTTGAGAATGTGAAACCACAACTGTATGTTGAAGAAAAACATTTATTGAAAACCAGTTTTAATTGGTCTTCCAAATTCTTGAAGAAAATCTATCAAATGTGTTCTCAACAAATTCTTGATTTGTGTAATGTACGAAATGTGGATTCACAACTGTATGTTGTTGAAGAAAACCAGTTTTAATTGGTCTTCCAAATTCTCATCTATCAAATGTGTTCTCAACAAATTCTTGGTCTTACGAGAAATTCACAACTCATTTGAAAAAACATTTATTGAAAACCAGTTTTAATTGGTCTTCCAAATTCTCATCTATCAAATGTGTTCTCAACAAATTCTTGATTTGTGTAATGAACGAGAATGTGGATTCACTTTGTATGTTGAAGAAAACATTTATTGAAAACCAGTTTTAATTGGTCTTCCAAATTCTCATCTATCAAATGTGTTCTCAACAAATTCTTGATTTGTGTAAAGTACGAGAATGTGGATTCACAACTGTATGTTGAAGAAAAACATTTATTGAAACCAGTTTTAATTGGTCTTCCAAATTCTCATCTATCAAATGTGTTCTCAACAAATTCTTGATTTTGTAAAGTACGAGAATGTGGATTCACAACTGTATGTTGAAGAAAAACATTTATTGAAAACCAGTTTTAATTGGTCTTCCAAATTCTCATCTATCAAATGTATTTTCAACAAATTCTTGATTTGTGTTGTACGAGAATGTGGATCCACAACTGTATGTTGAAGAAAAAACATTTATTGAAAACCAGTTTTAATTGGTCTTCCAAATTCTCATCTATCAAATGTGTTCTCAACAAATTCTTGAGAATGTAAAGAGAATGTGGATTCACAACTGTATGTTGAAGAAAAACATTTATTGAAACCAGTTTTAATTGGTCTTCAAATTCTCATCTATCAAATGTGTTCTCAACAAATTCTTGATTTGTGTAATGTACGAGAATGTGGATTCACAACTGTATGTTGAAGAAAAACATTTATTGAAAACCAGTTTAATTGGTCTTTGAAATTCTCATCTATCAAATGTGTTCTCAACAAATTCTTGATTTGTGTAATGTAATGTTCATTTATTGAGAATGTGGATTCGACAACTGTATGTTGAAGAAAAACATTTATTGAAAACCAGTTTTAATTGGTCTTCCAAATTCTCATCTATCAAATGTGTTCTCAACAAATTCTTGATTTGTGTAATGTACGAGAATGTGGATTCACAACTGTATGTTGAAGAAAGAAAAACATTTATTGAAAACCAGTTTTAATTGGTCTTCCAAATTCTCATCCTAAATTCTCATCTATCAAATGTGTTCTCATTTATTGAAAACCAAATTCAAATTTCATCTTTGTGTTCTCAACAAATTCTTGAGTTGTGTAATGTAAGAATGTGGATTCACAACTGTATGTTGAAGAAAACATTTATTGAAAACCAGTTTTAATTGGTCTTCCAAATTCTCATCTATCAAATGTGTTCTCAACAAATTCTTGATTTTTAATGTACGAGAATGTGTCCACAACGAGAAGAAAAACATTTATTGAAAACAGTTTTATCTTGAATTCTCATCTAAAAATGTTTTATTGAAAAATTCCATTTTTTAATTGGTGGATTCCAAATTCTCATCTAGTTTCAATTGGTCTTGTTCTCTATCAAACATGTGTTTCAACAAATTCTTGATTTGTGTAATGTACGAGAATGTGGATTCACAACTGTATGTTGAAAAAAACATTTATTTGAAAACCAGTTTTAATTGGTCTTCCAAATTCTCATCTATCAAATGTGTTCTCAACAAATTCTTGATTTGTGTAATGTGCGAGAATGTGGATTCACAACTGTATGTTGAAAAACATTTATTGAAAACCAGTTTTTAATTGGTCTTCCAAATTCTCATCTATCAAATGTGTTCTCAACAAATTCTTGATTTGTGTAATGTGCGAGAATGTGGATTCACAACTGTATGTTGAAGAAAAACATTTATTGAAAACCAGTTTTAATTGGTCTTCCAAATTCTCATCTATCAAATGTGTTCTCAACAAATTCTTGATTTGTGTAATGTACGAGAATGTGGATTCACAACTGTATGTTGAAGAAAAACATTTATTGAAAACCAGTTTTAATTGGTCTTCCAAATTCTCATCTATCAAATGTGTTCTCAACAAATTCTTGATTTGTGAAATGTACGAGAATGGTGGAACATTTTCAACAAACTGTATGTTGAAGAGAAAACATTTATTGAAAACCAGTTTTAATTGGTCTTCCAAATTCTCATCTATCAAATGTGTTCTCAACAAATTCTTGATTTTGTGTAATGTACGAGAATGTGGATTCACAACTGTATGTTGAAGAAAACATTTTTGAAAACCAGTTTTAATTGGTCTTCCAAATTCTCATCTATCAAAGAAAAATTCTTGATTTGTTATTGAAATTCCAACTGTATTTGAAAAAAAACATTTATTGAAAACCAGTTTTAATTGGTCTTCCAAATTCTCATCTATCAAATGTGTTCTCAACAAATTCTTGATTTGTGTTTGAGAATGTGGATTGTTTATTTGTGAAAATGAGATTGGTCTTCAAATTCTCATCTATCAAATGTATTTCTCAACAAATTCTTGATTGTTGATGTGGAAAACATTTATTGAAAAAAACCAGTTTTAATTGGTCTTCCAAATTCTCATCTATCAAATGTGTTCTCAACAAATTCTTGATTTGTGTAATGTGTACGAGAATGGATTCACAACTGTATGTTGAATTTCCAAAAAAACATTTATTGAAAAACCAGTTTTAATTGGTCTTCCAAATTCTCATCTATCAAATGTGTGTTCTCAACAAATTCTTGATTTGTGTAATGTACGAGAATGTGGATTCACAAATTCTCTGTATGTTGAAGAAAAACATTTATTGAAGAAAAACCAGTTTTAATTGGTCTTCCAAATTCTCATCTATCAAATGTGTTCTCAACAAATTCTTGATTTGTGTAATGTACGAGAATGTGGATTCACAACTGTATGTTGAAGAAAAACATTTATTGAAAAACCAGTTTTAATTGGTCTTCCAAATTCTCATCTATCAAATGTGTTCTCAACAAATTCTTGATTTGTGTAATGTTGGATTCACAACTCTATGTTGAAGAAAAACATTTATTGAAAACCAGTTTTAATTGGTCTTCCAAATTCTCATCTATCAAATGTGTTCTCAACAAATTCTTGAGTTGTGTAATGTACGAGAATGTGGATCCACAACTGTATGTTGAAGAAAAACATTTATTGAAAACCAGTTTTAATTGGTCTTCCAAATTCTCATCTATCAAATGTGTTCTCAACAAATTCTTGATTTGTGTAATGTACGAGAATGTGGATTCACAAACTGTATGTTGAAGAAAAACATTTATTGAAAACCAGTTTTAATTGGTCTTCCAAATTCTCATCTATCAAATGTGTTCTCAACAAATTCTTGATTTGTGTAAAGTACGAGAATGTGGATTCACAACTGTATGTTGAAGAAAAACATTTATTGAAAACCAGTTTTAATTGGTCTTCCAAATTCTCATCTATCAAATGTGTTCTCAACAAATTCTTGATTTGTGTAATGTACGAGAATGTGGATTCACAACTGTATGTTGAAGAAAAACATTTATTGAAAACCAGTTTTAATTGGTCTTCCAAATTCTCATCTATCAAATGTGTTCTCAACAAATTCTTGATTTGTGTAATGTACGAAATGTGGATTCCACAACTGTATGTTGAAGAAAAACATTTATTGAAAACCAGTTTTAATTGGTCTTCCAAATTCTCATCTATCAAATGTGTTCTCAACAAATTCTTGATTTGTGTAATGTACGAGAATGTGGATTCACAACTGTATGTTGAAAAACATTTATTGAAAACCAGTTTTAATTGGTCTTCCAAATTCTCATCTATCAAATGTGTTCTCAACAAATTCTTGATTTTGTGTAATGTACGAGAATGTGGATTCACAACTGTATGTTGAAGAAAAACATTTATTGAAAACCAGTTTTTAATTGGTCTTCCAAATTCTCATCTATCAAATGTGTTCTCAACAAATTCTTGATTTGTGTAATGTACGAGAATGTGGATTCACAACTGTATGTTGAAGAAAAACATTTATTGAAAAACCAGTTTTAATTGGTCTTCCAAATTCTCATCTATCAAATGTGTTCTCAACAAATTCTTGTTTATGTAATGTACGAGAATGTGGATTCACAACTGTATGTTGAAGAAAAAACATTTATTGAAAACCAGTTTTAATTGGTCTTCCAAAATTCTCATCTATCAAATGTGTTCTCAATGTGGATTCAAAATTCTTGAAGAAAACATTTATTGAAAACCAGTTTAATTCGTCTTCCAAATTCTCATCTATCAAATGTGTTCTCAACAAACTGTATGTTGAAGAAAAAACAATTTATTGAAGAAAAACATTTATTGAAAACCAGTTTTTTTTAATTGGTCTTCCAAATTTCTCATCTATCAAATGTGTTCTCAACAAATTCTTGATTTGTGTAATGTACGAGAATGGATTCACAACTGTATGTTGAAGAAAAACATTTATTGAAAAACCAGTTTTTAATTGGTCTTCCAAATTCTCATCTATCAAATGTGTTCTCAACAAATTCTTGATTTGTGTAATGTACGAGAATGTGGATTCACAACTGTATGTTGAAGAAAAACATTTATTGAAAACCAGTTTTAATTGGTCTTCCAAATTCTCATCTATCAAATGTTTCTCAACAAATTCTTGATTTGTGTAATGTACGAGAATGTGGATTCACAACTGTATGTTGTTGAAGAAAAACATTTATTGAAAACCAGTTTAATTGGTCTTCCAAATTCTCATCCTATCAAATGTGTTCTCAACAAATTCTGATTTCAAATACAACTTCTCCAACAAATTCTTCCAAATTTTACAAAAAAGTACGAGAATGTGGATTCACAACTGTATGTTGAAGAAAAACATTTATTGAAAAACCAGTTTTAATTGGTCTTAAATTCTCATCTATCAAATGTGTTCTCAACAAATTCTTGATTTGTGTAATGTACGAGAATGTGGATTCAACTGTATGTTGAAAAAAAAAACATTTATTGAAAAACCAGTTTTAATTGGTCTTCCAAATTCTCATCTATCTATCAAATGTGTTCTCAACAAATTCTTGATTTGTGTAATGTACGAGAATGTGGATTCACAACTGTATGTTGAAGAAAAACATTTATTGAAAACCAGTTTTAATTGGTCTTCCAAATTCTCATCTATCAAATGTGTTCTCAACAAATTCTTGATTTGTGTAATGTGCGAGAATGTGGATTCACAACTGTATGTTGAAGAAAAAACATTTATTGAAAACCAGTTTTAATTGGTCTTCCAAATTCTCATCTATCAAATGTGTTCTCAACAAATTCTTGATTTGTGTAATGTACGAGAATGTGGATCCACAACTGTATGTTGAAGAAAACATTTATTGAAAACCAGTTTTTAATTGGTCTTCAAATTCTCATCTATCAAATGTGTTCTCAACAAATTCTTGATTTGTGTAATGTACGAGAATGTGGATTCACAACTGTCCAAAATTGAAGAAAACATTTATTGAAACCAGTTTTAATTGGTCTTCCAAATTCTCATCTATCAAATGTGTTCTCAACAAATTCTTGATTTTGTAATGTACGAGAATGTGGATTCATAACTGTATGTTGAAGAAAAACATTTATTGAAACTCAGTTTTAATTGGTCTTCCAAATTCTCAATCAAATGTGTTTCTCAACAAATTCTTGATTTGTGTAAAACCAGAATTTCCACAACTGTGTTGAAGAAAACATTTATTGAAAACCAGTTTTAATTGGTCTTCCAAATTCTCATCTATCAAATGTGTTCTCAACAAATTCTTGATTTGTGTAATGTACGAGAATGTGGATCCACAACTGTATGTTGAAGAAAAACATTTATTGAAAACCAGTTTTAATTGGTCTTCCAAATTCTCATCTATCAAATGTGTTCTCAACAAATTCTTGAGTTGTGTAATACGATGTGGATTCACAACTGTATGTTGAAGAAAAACATTTATTGAAAACCAGTTTTAATTGGTCTCCAAATTCTCAGCTATCAAATGTGTTCTCAACAAATTCTTGATTTGTGTAAAGTACGAGAATGTGGATTCACAACTGTATGTTGAAGAAAAACATTTATTGAAAACCAGTTTTAATTGGTCTTCCAAATTCTCATCTATCAAATGTGTTCTCAACAAATTCTTGATTTGTGTAAAGTACGAGAATGTGGATTCACAACTGTATGTTGAAGAAAAACATTTATTGAAAACCAGTTTTAATTGGTCTTCCAAATTCTCATCTATCAAATGTGTTCTCAACAAATTCTTGATTTGTGTAATGTACGAGAATGTGGATCCACAACTGTATGTTGAAGAAAAACATTTATTGAAAACCAGTTTTCAACAAATTTGGTCTTCAAATTCTCATCTATCAAATGTGTTCTCAACAAATTCTTGAGTTGTGTAATGTACGAGAAATGGATTCACAACTGTATGTTGAAGAAAAACATTTACAAAAACCAGTTTTTAATTGGTCTTCCAAATTCTCATCTATCAAATGTGTTCTCAACAAATTCTTGATTTGTGTAATGTACGAGAATGTGGATTCACAACTGTATGTTGAAGAAAAACATTTATTGAAAACCAGTTTTAATTCAAGTGTTTCAACAAATTCTTCATCTATGTAAATATTGAATGTTCTCAACAAATTCTTGATTTATTGTTTTAATTGGTCTTCCAAATTCTCATCTATCAAATGTGTTCTCAACAAACTTGATTTGTGTAATGTACGAGAATGAAAACAATGTGGATTCACAACTGTATGTTGAAGAAAAACATTTATTGAAACCAGTTTTAATTGGTCTTCCAAATTCTCATCTATCAAATGTGTTCTCAACAAATTCTTGATTTGTGTAATGTACGAGAATGTGGATCCACAACTGTATGTTGAAGAAAAACATTTATTGAAAACCAGTTTTAATTGGTCTTCCAAATTCTCATCTATCAAATGTGTTCTCAACAAATTCTTGATTTGTGTAATGTACGAGAATGTGGATCCACAACTGTATGTTGAAGAAAAAAACCAGTTTTAATTATCTCCAAATTCTCATCTATCAAATGTGTTCTCAACAATTCTTGATTTGTGTTTACGAGAATGGAACAACTGTATGTTGAAGAAAAACATTTTGAAAACCAGTTTTAATTGGTCTTCCAATTCTCATCTATCAAATGTTTTCTCAACAAATTCTTGATTTGTGTAAAAGTACGAGAATGTGGATTCACAACTGTATGTTGAAGAAAAACATTTATTGAAAACCAGTTTTAATTGGTCTTCCAAATTCTCATCTATCAAATGTGTTCTCAACAAATTCTTGATTTGTGTAAAGTAGTACGAGAATGTGGATTCACAACTGTATGTTGAAGAAAAACATTTATTGAAAACCAGTTTTAATTGGTCTTCCAAATTCTCATCTATCAAATGTGTTCTCAACAAATTCTTGATTTGTGTAATGTACGAGAATGTGGATTCACAACTGTATGTTGAAGAAAAACATTTATTGAAAACCAGTTTTAATTGGTCTTCCAAATTCTCATCTATCAAATGTGTTCTCAACAAATTCTTGATTTGTGTAAAGTACGAGAATGTGGATTCACAACTGTATGTTGAAGAAAACATTTATTGAAAACCAGTTTTAATTGGTCTTCAAATTCTCATCTATCAAATGTGTTCTCAACAAATTCTTGATTTGTGTAAGTACGAGAATGTGGATTCACAACTGTATGTTGAAGAAAAACATTTATTGAAAACCAGTTTTAATTGGTCTTCCAAATTCTCATCTATCAAATGTGTTCTCAACAAATTCTTGATTTGTGTAAAAGTACGAATGTGGATTCACAACTGTATGTTGAAGAAAAACATTTATTGAAAAACCAGTTTTAATTGGTCTTCCAAATTCTCATCTATCAAATGTGTTCTCAACAAATTCTTGATTTGTGTAATGTACGAGAATGTGGATTCACAACTGTATGTTGAAGAAAAAACATTTATTGAAAACCAGTTTTAATTGGTCTTCCAAATTCTCATCTATCAAATGTGTTCTCAACAAATTCTTGATTTTTTGTAAAGTACGAGAATGTGGATTCACAACTGTATGTTGAAGAAAAACAAATTCTCATCTATTGAAAATTCTTGAGTTTGTGTAAAGTTTTGGATCCACAACTGTATGTTGAAAAACATTTATTGAGAACCAGTTTTAAAATTCTCATCTATCAAATGTGTTCTCAACAAATTCTTGATTTGTGTAAAGTACGAGAATGTGGATTCACAACTGTATGTTGAAGAAAAACATTTATTGAAAACCAGTTTTAATTGGTCTTCAAATTCTCATCTATCAAATGTGTTCTCAACAAATTCTTGATTTGTGTAAAGTACGAGAATGTGGATTCACAACTATGTTGAAGAAAAACATTTATTGAAAACCAGTTTTAATTGGTCTTCCAAATTCTCATCTATCAAATGTGTTCTCAACAAATTCTTGATTTGTGTAATGAAAACCAGTATTGGAGAATGTGGATTCACAACTGTATGTTGAAGAAAACATTTATTGAAAACCAGTTTTAATTGGTCTTCCAAATTCTCATCTATCAAAATGTGTTCTCAACAAATTCTTGATTTGTGTAATGTACGAGAATGGATTCACAACTGTATGTTGAAGAAAAACATTTATTGAAAACCAGTTTTAATTGGTCTTCCAAATTCTCATCTATCAAATGTGTTCTCAACAAATTCTTGATTTGTGTAAATGTACGAATGTGGATTCACAACTGTATGTTGAAGAAAAAACATTTATTGAAAACCAGTTTAATTGGTCTTCCAAATTCATCTATCAAATGTGTTCTCAACAAATTCTTGAGTTGTGTAATGTACGAGAATGTGGATTCACAACAGTATGTTGAAAAAAAAAACATTTATTGAGAACCAGTTTTAATTGGTCTTCCAAATTCTCATCTATCAAAATGTGTTTCTCAACAAATTCTTGATTTGTGTAAAAGTACGAGAATGTGGATTCACAACTGTATGTTGAAGAAAAACATTTATTGAAAACCAGTTTTAATTGGTCTTCCAAATTCATCATCTATCAAATGTGTTCAACAAATTCTTGAGTTGTGTAATGTACGAGAATGTGGATTCACAACTGTATGTTGAAGAAAAAACATTTATTGAAAACCAGTTTTAATTGGTCTCTCCAAATTCTCATCTATCAAATGTATTTCTCAACAAATTCTTGATTTGTGTAATGTGCGAATGTGGATTCACAACTGTATGTTGAAGAAAAACATTTATTGAAAACCAGTTTTAATTGGTCTTCCAAATTCTCATCTATCAAATGTGTTCTCAACAAATTTTGATTTGTGTAATGTACGAGAATGTGGATTCACAACTGTATGTTGAAGAAAAACATTTATTGAAAACCAGTTTAATTGGTCTTCCAATTCTCATCTATCAAATGTGTTCTCAACAAATTCGTAATTCGAGAATGTGGATTCTGAGTTGCGATTTAATTGGTCTTCCCGTCCTCATCTATCAAATGTGAATGTACGAGAATGTGGATGTGTACGAACTGTATGTATTGAAAACATTTATTGAGAACCAGTTTTAATTGGTCTTCCAAATTCTCATCTATCTATCAAATGTGTTCTCAACAAATTCTTGAGTTTTTTGGTCTTCGGAAATTCTCGTAATAAAATTCTCCAACAGAATTTCTTACGAGAATGTGGATTCACAACTGTATGTTGAAGAAAAACATTTATTGAAAACCAGTTTTAATTGGTCTTCCAAATTCTCATCTATCAAATGTGTTCTCAACAAATTCTTGATTTGTGTAAAGGATGAGAATGTGGATCCTGTATAAATGAAGAAAACAACAGTTTGTATGGTTGAAGAAAAACACATTTATTGAAAACCAGTTTTAATTGGTCTTCCAAATTCTCATCTATCAAATGTGTTCTCAACAAATTCTTGAGTTGTGTAAAGTACGAGAATGTGGATCTACAACTGTATGTTGAAGAAAACATTTATTGAAAACCAGTTTTAATTGGTCTTCCAAATTCTCATCTATCAAATGTGTTCTCAACAAATTCTTGATTTATGTAATGTATGAGAATGTGGATTCACAACTGTATGTTGAAGAAAAACATTTATTGAAAACCAGTTTAATTGGTCTTCCAAATTCTCATCTATCAAATGTGTTCTCAACAAATTCTTGATTTGTGTAATGTACGAGAATGTGGATTCACAACTGTATGTTGAAGAAAAACAAACAGTTTTTATTGAAAAAATTCTCATCTATCAAAGTGTTCTCAACAAATTCTTGGTAATTTGTGGATTAATGTCTCCAAATTTCTTCATTCTCATCTATCAAATGTGTTCTCAAACAAATTCTTGATTTAAAGATTCACAACTGTATTAGAAGAAAACCATTTTTGAACCAGTTTAATTGGTCTTCAAATTCTCATCTATCAAATCTCAACAAATTCTTGATTTGTGTGAATGTGGAAAAACATTTATTGAAAAAAAAACCAGTTTTAATTGGTAATTCATTTATTCCAAATTCTCATCTATCAAATGTTCTCAACAAATTCTTGATTTGTGTAATGTACGAGAATGTGGATTCACAACTTCTATGTTGAAAAAACATTTATTGAAAACCAGTTTTAATTGGTCTTCCAAATTCTCATCTATCAAATGTGTTCTCAACAAATTTTGAGTTTGTGTAAAGTACGAGAATGTGGATTCTGCAACTGTATGTTGAAAAAAAAACATTTATTGAAAACCAGTTTTTAATTGGTCTTCCAATTCTCATCTCAAATGTGTTTCTATCAAATTCTTGTGTTCTCAACAAATTTCTTGATTTTCTATTGTGTTCTCAACAAATTCTTAATGTGGATTCGCTTCTTATGTTGAAGAAAAACATTTATGAAAACCAGTTTTAATTGGTCTTCTAAATTCTCATCTATCAAATGTGTTCTCAACAAATTCTTGATTTGTGAAGAAAACAACTGTATGTTGAAAAACATTTATTGAAACCATTTTAATTGGTCTTCAAATTCTCATCTATCAAATGTGTTCTCAACAAATTCTTGAGTTGTGTAAAAGTACGAGAATGTGGATTCACAACTGTATGTTGAAGAAAAACATTTATTGAAAAACCAGTTTTAATTGGTCTTCCAAATTCTCATCTATCAAATGTGTTCTCAACAAATTCTTGAGTTGTGTAAATGTACGAGAATGTGGATTGGCCAACTGTAAAAGAAGAAAACATTTATTGAAAACCAGTTTTAATTGGTCTTCCAAATTCTCATCTATCAAATGTGTTCTCAACAAATTCTTTGAGTTGTGGGTGAGAGTGTGGATTCACAACTGTATGTTGAAGAAAAAACATTTATTGAAAACCAGTTTTAATTGGTCTTCCAAATTCTCATCTATCAAATGTGTTCTCAACAAATTCTTGATTTGTGTAAAAGTACGAGAATGATGGATTCACAACTGTATGTTGAAGAAAAAAATCATTGAAAACCAGTTTTAATTGGTCTTCCAAATTCTCATCTATCAAATGTGTTCTCAACAAATTCTTGATTTGTGTAAAACATGAGAATGTGGATCCACAACTTTATGTTGAAGAAAAAACATTTATTGGAGAACCAGTTTTAATTGGTCTTCCTCCAAATCTCATCTATCAAATGTGTTTCTCAACAAATTTTGAGTTGTGTAATGTACGCGAATGTGGATTCACAACTGTATATTTGAAGAAAAACATTTATTGAAAACCAGTTTTAATTGGTCTTTAATTCTTCTATCAAATTCTCAAATTCTATCAAATGTGTTCAACTGAAGAAAACATTTGTGAAAACCAGTTTTAATTGGTAAATTTGATTTGTGTTCTCAACAAAAAGTAAAACGAGAATGTGGATTCACAACTGTATGTTGAAGAAAAAACATTTATTGAAAAAACCAGTTTTAATTGGTCTTCCAAATTCTCATCACTCAAATGTGTTCTCAACAAATTCTTGAGTTGTGTGTACGAGAATGTGGATTCACAACTGTATGTTGAAGAAAAAACATTTATTGAAAAACCAGTTTTAATTGGTCTTCCAAATTCTCATCTATCAAATGTGTTCTCAGCAAATTTGATTTGTGTAAAGTACGAGAATGTGGATTCACAACTGTATGTTGAAGAAAAACATTTATTGAAAAAACCAGTTTTAATTGGTCTTCCAAATTCTCATCTATCAAATGTGTTCTCAACAAATTCTTGGAGTTGTGTAAAGTATGAGAATGTGGATTCACAACTGTATGTTGAAGAAAACATTTATTGAAAACCAGTTTTAATTGGTCTTCCAAATTCTCATCTATCAAAAATGTGTTCTCAACAAATTCTTGATTTGTGTAAAGTACGAGAATGGAGTTCACAACTGTATGTTGAAAGAAAAACATTTATTGAAAACCAGTTTTAATTGGTCTTCCAAATTTCATCTATCAAATGTGTTTCAACAAATTCTTGATTTTGTGTAAAGTACGAGAATGTGGATCCACAACTGTATGTTGAAGAAAAACATTTATTGAAAACCAGTTTTAATTGGTCTTCCAAATTCTCATCTATCAAATGTGTTTCTCTTGATTTGTAAAACAAATTCTTGAGTTGTGTCTTCCAAATTCATCTATAATGTTCTCAACAAATTCGAGAATGTGGATTCACAACTGTATGTTGAAAAAACATTTATTGAAAACCAGTTTTAATTGGTCTTCCAAATTCTCATCTAATCAAATGTGGATTCTGTATATTCAACCAAATTCTTCTATTTGTGTCAACAAAAGTTGTGTAACGAGAATGTGGATTCACAACTGTATGTTGAAGAAAAAAACATTTATTGAAAAACCAGTTTTAATTGGTCTTCAAATTCTCATCTATCAAATGTGTTCTCAACAAATTCTTGATTTATGTAAAGTACGAGAATGTGGATTCACAACTGTATGTTGAAGAAAAACATTTATTGAAAACCAGTTTTTAATTGGTCTTCTATCAAATTCTCATCTATCAAATGTGTTCTCAACCAAATTCTTCCAAATTTGTGTTCTAAAGTACGAGAATGTGTGGATTCACAACTGTATGTTGAAGAAAAAAACATTTATTGAAAAACCAGTTTAATTGGTCTTCCAAATTCTCATCTATCAAATGTAATTCTCAACAAATTCTTGATTTGTGTAATGTACGAAATGTGGATGTTCATTTATTGAAACCAGTTTTAATGGTCTTCCAAATTCTGATCTATCAAATGTGTTCTCAAAATTCTTGATTTTGGTTTGTAAAACGAGAATTGGATTCACAACTGTATGTTGAAGAAAAACATTTATTTGAAACCAGTTTTAATTGAAATTGTCATCTATCAAATGTGTTCTCAACAAATTCTTGATTTGTGTAATGTACGAGAATGTGGAAACTGTATGTTGAAGAAAAACATTTATTGAAAACCAGTTTTAATTGGTCTTCAAATTCTCAACTATCAAATGTGTGTTCTCAACAAATTTATTGAGTTTTAAGTGTCCAAATTCTGTACGAAATGTGGATTCACAACATATGTTGACGAAAAACATTTATTGAAAACATTTTTAATTGGTCTTCCAAATTCTCATCTATCAAATGTGTTCTCAACAAATTCTTGATTTGTGTAATGTACGAGAAAATTCAACTGTATGTTGAAGAAAAAACATTTATTGAAAACCAGTTTTAATTGGTCTTCCAAATTCTCATCTATCAAATGTATTTCTCAACAAATTCTTGATTTGTGTAATGCATGAAATCTGGATCAACAAATTGTATGTTGAAGAAAAAACATTTATTGAAAACCAGTTTTAATTATCTTCCAAATTCTCATCTATCAAATGTGTTCTCAACAAATTTTGATTTGTGTAATGTACGAGAATGTGGATTCACAACTGTATGTTGAAGAAAAACATTTATTGAAACCAGTTTTAATTCATCAATGTGTTCAACAAATTTTGATTTGTGTAATGTACGAGAATGTGGATTCACAACTTTGTTGAAGAAAAATATTGAAACCAGTTTTAATTGGTCTTCCCAAATTCTCATCTATCAAATGTGTTCTCAAATAAATTCTTGATTTGTGTAATGTACGAGAATGTGGATTCACAACTGTATGTTGAAGAAAAAACATTTATTGAAAAACCAGTTTTAATTGGAATTCCAAATTTCATCTATCAAATGTGTTCTCAACAAATTCTTGATTTGTAATGTACGAGAATGTGGATTCACAACTGTATGTTGAAGAAAAACATTTATTGAAAACAGTTTTATTGGTTCCAAATTCTCAACAAATGTGTTCTCAACAAATTCTGAAGGTGTAATTACGAGAATGTGGATTCACAACTGTATGTTCTATTGAAAACCAGTTTTAATTGGTCTTCCAAATTCTCATCTATCAAATGTGGATTTCTCAACCAAATTCTTGATTTTGTGTCAAATGTGTTCTCAAGTGAGCGTAATGGTTCCACAACTGTATGTTGAAGAAAAAAACATTTATTGAAAACCAGTTTAATTGGTCTTCTAAAATTCTCATCTATCAAATGTGTTTCTCAAACAAATTCTTTTAGTTGTGAAAGTAATTAGAATGGATTCACAACTGTATGTTGAAGAAAAACATTTATTGAAAACCAGTTTTAATTGGTCTTCCAAATTCTCATCTATCAAATGTGTTCTCAACAAATTCTTGATTTGTGTAACACGAGAATGTGGATTCACAACTGTATGTTGAAGAAAAACATTTATTGAAAACCAGTTTTAATTGGTCTTCCAAATTCTCATCTATCAAATGTGTTCTCAACAAATTCTTGAGTTATGTGTAATGAAGAGAATGTGGATTCATCAAAGCTGTATGTTGATTTGTGAAGAAAAACATTTATTGAAAACATTTAAAACCAAACTGTATTTAATTGAAAAACCAGTTTTAATCTTCCAAATTCTCATCTATCAAATGTGTTCTCAACAAATTCTTGATTTGTGTAAAGTACGAGAATGTGGATCCACAACTGTATGTTGAAGAAAAACATTTATTGAGAACCAGTTTTAATTGGTCTTCCAAATTCTCATCTATCAAAATTCTTCTGAGTTGTGTAAAGTACGAGAAATCCACAACTGTATGTTGAAGAAAAACATTTATTGGAGAACCAGTTTTAATTGGTCTCTCCATATCAAATCAACAAATTTGAAAATGAGAATGTGGATTCACAACTGTATGTTGGAAGAAAAACATTTATTTTTAATTGGTCTTCCAAATTCTCATCTATCAATGTGTTCTCAACAAATTCTTGATTTGTGTAAAAGTACGAGAATATTGGATTCACAACTGTATGTTGAAGAAACATTTATTGAAAAACCAGTTTTAATTGGTCTTGAAATTCTCATCTATCAAATGTGTTCTCAACAAATTCTTGATTTGTGTAAAGTACGAGAATGTGGGATTCACAACTGTATGTTGAAGAAAAAACAATTGAAAAACCAGTTTTAATTAGTTCTCATCTATCAAATGTGTTCTCAACAAATTTTTTGAAGTTACGAGAATGTGGAAACATTATGTTGAAGAAAAAACATTTATTGAAAACCAGTTTTGTTTTTCAAATTCTCATCTATCAAATGTGTTCTCAACAAATTCTTGAGTTGTGTAATGTACGAGAATGTGGATTCACAACTGTATGTTGAAGAAAACAATTGAAAACCAGTTTTAATTGGTCTTCCAAATTTCATCTATCAAATGTGTTCTCAACAAATTCTTGATTTTGTGTAAAGTACGAGAATGGATTCACAATTTTATTTATTGAAAACCAGTTTTTAATTATATTCCAAATTCTCATCTATCAAATGTGTTCTCAACAAATTCTTGAGTTGTGTAAAGTACGAGAATGTGGATTCACAACTGTATGTTGAAGAAAACATTTATTGAAAACCAGTTTTAATTGGTCTTCCAAATTCTCATCTATCAAATGTGTTCTCAACAAATTCTGAGTTGTAATGTATGAGAATGTGGATTCACAAATCGTAAGTTGAAGAAAAACATTTATTGAAACCAGTTTTTAATTTATATAAAAATGTGTTCTCAACAAATTTTGAGTTGTGTAAAGCACGAGAATGTGGATTCACAACTTCCATTATTGAAACCACTTCAAATTTCATCTATCAAATGTGTTCTCAACAAATTCCTTGATTTTGTAAAGTACGAAAAACATTTAGAAGAAAAACATTTATTGAAAACCAGTTTTAATTGGTCTTCCTCATCTATCAAATTCTCATCTGGATTCACAACTGTATGTTGAAGAAAAACATTTATTCCAGTTTTAATTGGTCTTCAAATTCCTATCAAATGTTTCAACAAATTCTGATTTGTAAAGTACGAGAATGTGGATCACAATGCATGTTCTATTGAAACCAGTTTTAATGGTCTTCAAATTCTCATCTATCAAATGTGTTCTCAACAAAAAAACATGAGAATGTTAATTGAAGAAAACATTTATTGAAAACCTTCCAAATTCTCATCTATCAAATGTGTTCTCAACAAATTCTTGTAATGTTGTGGATTCACAACTGTATGCTGAAGAAAAAAACATTTATTGAAAATGTGATTCACAGCTGTATGTTGAAAGAAAAATGATTTTTTGAAAACCAGTTTTAATTGGTCTTCCAAATTCTCATCTATCAATGTGATTCTCAACAAATTCTTGATTTGTGTAAGTACACAAAGATCTCTGTATGTTTAATAGAAAAAACCAGTTTATTTATTCTTCCAAATTCTCATCTATCAAATGTGTTCTCAACAAATTCTTTGAGAAGTATGATGCTTTTGAGAATGTGGATTCACAACTGTATTTTCTTAGCCACATTTCAAATTGTTTACCAACAAATTCTTGATTTGTGAAATGTGCAGAATTTTTCACAAGTCCCAAATTCTCATCTATAAATGTGTTCTCAACAAATTCTTGATTTGTGTAATGTACGATGTGGATTCCAGATTGAATGTTGAAAAGAAAAAGCATTTCTGTTCAAAACCAGTTTTGATGGTTTTAAATTCTCATCTATCAAATGTGTTCTCAACAAATTCTTCATTTGTGTAACATACGAAATGTGGATCACTGTATGTTGAAGAAAACATTTATTGAAAACCAGATTTTTAATTAGTCTTCAAATTCTCATCTATCAAATGTGTTCTCAACAAATTCTTGTTTATGTAAAGTATGAATGTGGATTCACAACTGTATTGAAGAAAACATCAGAAAACCAGTTTTATTGTTTCTTAGCCAAATTCTCATCTATCAATGTGTTCTCAACAAATTCTTGATTTTGTGTAATGTACGAGAATGTTTATTTAACTGTATAATTTGAAGAAAAAATATTTTGTATTGAAATTTGTTCTCATCTATTTCTGTTCAACAAAGTATTTAATTGGATTCTGTCATTTATTCAAAACCAGTTTAAATTTATCTATCAAATGTGTTCTCAACAAATTCTTGATTTGTGTAATCGAGAATGTATTCACAACTGTATGTTGAATAAAAACATTTATTTAAAACCAGTTTTAATTGGTCTTCGAAATTCTCATCTATCAAATGTGTTCTCAACAAATTCTTGATTTTTAAAGTGCGAGAATGTGGATTAATTTATGGTTGAAGAAAAACATTTAAAACCAGTTTTAAGTGGTCTTCCAAATTCTCATCTATCAAATGTGTTCTCAACAAATTCTTGATTTGTGTAAGATATTTGTGGATTGAAAACTGTATGTTCTCAAAATATTTATTGAAAAGAAGTTTGATGGTCTTAAAATTCTCATCTATCAAATGTGTTCTCAACAAATTCTTTTATTGTAATGTACGAATGTGGCAACTGTATGTTGAAAGAAAAACATTTAAACCAGTTTTAATTGGTCTTCAAATTCTCATCTATCAAATGTGTTCTCAACAAATTCTTGATTTGTGCTTGTGTAAGAATGTGGATTCCAGACTGTATGTTGAAAACATTTATTGAAAACCGGTTTTAATTGGTCTTTGAAATTCTCATCTATCAAATGTGTTTCAACAAATTTCTTGATTTTGTAATGTACGAGAATGTAATTTATGTATGTTGAAAGAAAACATTTATTGAAAACCAGTTTTATTGGTCTTCCAAATTCTCATCTATCAAATGTGTTCTCAACAAATTCTTTAGTTTAAGATATTACAGATTGAATGTTGTTCACAACATATTTATGTTGAAAACATTTATTGAAAACCAGTTTTAATCTTCAAATTCTCATCTATCAAATGTGGTTTCTTAACAAATTCAAATTTGAATAACTGTAGTCCCAAATGTGGATTCTCTTTAAAGAAAACATTTATTTATTAAGATTTTAATTGGTCTTGAAATTCTCATCTATCAAATGTTCTCAACAAATTCTTGAATTTGTGTAATCAGCTAAGAATGGGTTTCAGCCACATTTATTTAAAACATTTGAATCACTGTAGTCCCAAATTTCATCTTTAAATGTGAACCGTTCTTGATTTATTTATTAAGATATTTCAGATTTATTGAAATTCTCATCTATCAAATGTGTTCTCAACAAATTCTTGATTTTTGTAATCTTTCACAATATGTTGTATGTTTGAAATTCTCATCTATTTATTCAAAACTTGAGTTTTAATTGGTCCAACAAAGATTCTCATCTATCAAGTATTTTAATAGAAAATTCTTGATTTTATGTAAAGACGAATGTGGATTCACAACTGTATGTTGAAGAAAAACATTTATTGAAAACCAGTTTTAATTGGTCTTCCAAATTCTCATCTATTTGAATGTTCTCAACTAATTCTTGATTTGTGCCACATTCAACGAGAATGTGGATTCACAACTGTATGTTGAAAGAAAACATTTATTGAAAAGATATTTTAGATTGGTCTTCTATCAAATTCTCATCTATCAAATGTGTTCTCAACTAAATTCATTTATTGATTTGTGATTAATCCAACTAAACCATAAAATGTGGATCCCAAAAATTCTATATGTTAATAGAAAAACATTTATTGAAAACCAGTTTTAATTGGTCTTCCAAATTCTCATCTATCAAATGTGTTCTCAACAAATTCTTGGTTTGTGTAAGTACGAGAATGTGGATTCACAACTGTTTTTGTTTTAAAAATTCTCATCTATATGTTCTCATCAAAAATTTGTTTATGGTTTCTTCCAAATTCTCATCTATCAAATGTGTTCTCAACAAATTCTTCTTTTAATGAAATGTACGTATGTTGAAAACAATGAAAACCAGATATTCACAAATTCTTGATTTGTGTAATGTTTGAATGAAAAACATTTCTGTTCTCCAGTTTTAATTGGTCTTCCAAATCTCATCTATCAAATGTGTTCTCAACAAATTCTTGGTTTGTGTAATGTTCAAATGTGGATTCACAACTGTATGTTGAAAAATTTAAAAAGCCTCTTTAATAGAAAACAGTGTTCTTTTATTTACTTAACAAATTCCAGATTCAAATGTGTTCTCAACAATTTCTTGTTCAGAAGTGGATTCACAACTATGTTGAAGAAAAACATTTATTGAATCTAGTGTCATCAGCTGCCACATCCAAATGAATCTATTGTCATCAGCTGCATCCAAACTGCCACATCCTACTGAATCTAGTGTCATCAGCTGTGTTATAGTTTTGCCACATCAAACTGAATCTAGTGTCATCAGCTGTGTTATAGTTTCTTGCCACATCCAAACTGAATCCTAGTGTCATCAGCTGTGTTATGGTTTCTCGTCATCCAAACTGAATCTAGTGTCATCGTAACATATTTATGGTTTCTTGCCACATCAAACTGAAGAATCTCATCAGGTCATTATGGTTTCGCCACATCCAAACTGAATCAGTGTCATCAGCTGTTATGGTTTCTGCCACATCCAAACTGAATCTAGTGTCATCAGCTGTGTTATGGTTTCTTGCCGCATCCCATGAATCTAGTGTCATCAACTGTGTTATAGTTTCTTGCCACATCAAACTGAATCTAGTGTCATCAGCTGTGTTATAGTTTCTTGCCACATCCAAAACTGAATCTAGTGTCATCAGCTGTGTTATGGTTTCTTGCCACATCCAAACTGAATCTAATTGTGGAATCTAGTGTCATATGGTTATAGTTTCTTGCCACATCCAAACTGAATCTAGTATCATCAGTGTTATGGTTTCTTGCCACATCCAAACTGAATCTAGTGTCATCAGCTGTGTTATGGTTTCTTTTGCCACATCCAAACTGGAATCTAGTGTCATCAGCTGTGTTATGGTTTCTGCCACATCCAAACTGAATCTAGTGTCATCAGCTGTGTTATGGTTTCTTGCCACATCCAAACTGAATCTAGTGTCATCAGCTGTTTATGGTTTCTCCACATCCAAACTGAATCTAGTGTCATCAGCTGTGTTATGGTTTCTTGCCACATCCAAACTGAATCTAGTGTCATCAGCTGTGTTATAGTTTCTTGCCACATCCAAACTGAATCTAGTGTCATCAGCTGTGTTATGGTTTTCGCCACATCCAAACTGGAATCTAGTGTCATCAGCTGTGTTATTTTTGCCACATCCAAACTGAATCTAGTGTCATCAGCTGTGTTATAGTTTCTTGCCACATCCAAACTGAATCTAGTGTCATCAGCTGTGTTATAGTTTCTTGCCACATCCAAACTGGAATCTAGTGTCATCAGCTGTGTTATGGTTTCTTGCCACATCCAAACTGAATCTAGTGTCATCAGCTGTGTTATGGTTTTTTGCCACATCCAAACTGAATCTAGTGTCATCAGCTGTGTTATAGTTTCTTGCCACATCCAAACTGAATCTAGTGTCATCAGCTGTGTTATGGTTTCTTGCCACATCCAAACTGAATCTAGTGTCATCAGCTGTGTTATGGTTTCTGCCACATCCAAACTGAATCTAGTCATCAGCTGTAGTTTCTGCAACATCCAAACTGAATCTAGTGTCATCAGCTGTGTTATGGTTTCTTGCCACATCCAAACTGAATCTAGTGTCATCAGCTGTGTTATGGTTTTTGCCACATCCAAACTGAATCTAGTGTCATCAGCTGTGTTATAGTTTCTTGCCACATCCAAACTGAATCTAGTGTCATCAGCTGTGTTATGGTTTCTTGCCACATCCAAACTGAATCTAGTGTCATCAGCTGTGTTATGGTTTCCACATCCAAACCGGAATCAATCATCAGCTGTGTTATGGTTTTCGTCACATCCAAACTGAATCTAGTGTCATATGTTATAGTTTTTTTGCCACATCCAAACTGAATCTAGTGTCATCAGCTGTGTTAGGTTTCTTGCCACATCCAAACTGAATCTAGTGTCATCAGCTGTGTTATGGTTTCTTGCCACATCCAAACTGAATCTAGTGTGTCATCAGCTGTGTTATAGTTTCTTGCCACCAAAACTGAATCTTAGTGTCATCAGTTGCTGTTATGGTTTCTTGCCACATCCAAACTGAATCTAGTGTCATCAGCTGTGCGGCGGTTTTTGCCACATCCAAACTGAATCTAGTGTCATCAGCTGTGTTATGGTTTCTTGCCACATCCAAACTGGAATCTAGTGTCATCAGCTGTGTTATAGTTCTTGCAACATCCAAACTGAATCTAGTGTCATCAGCTGTGTTATGGTTTCTTGCCACATCCAAACTGAATCTAGTGTCATCAGCTGTGTTATGGTTTTGCAACTGGAATCTAGTGTCAACGTGTTATGGTTCCACATCCAAACCAACTGAATCTGCCACATCCAAACTGTCATCAGCTGTGTTATGGTTTCTTGTCACATCCAAACTGAATCTAGTGTCATCAGCTGTGTTATGGTTTCTGCCACATCCAAACTGAATTTAGTGTCATCAGCTGTGTTATAGTTTCTTGCCACATCCAAACTGAATCTAGTGTCATCAGCTGTGTTATGGTTTTGCCACATCCAAACTGAATCTAGTGTCATCAGCTGTGTTATAGTTTCTGCCACATCCAAACCGGAATCTAGGTCATCAGCTGTGTTATGGTTTCTTGCCACATCCAAACTGAATCTAGTGTCATCAGCTGTGTTATAGTTTCTGCAACATCCAAACTGAATCTAGTGTCATCAGCTGTGTTATAGTTCTTGCCACATCCAAACTGAATCTAGTGTCATCAGCTGTGTTATGGTTTCTTGCCACATCCAAACTGAATCTAGTGTCATCAGCTGTGTTATAGTTTTTGCCACATGAATCTAGTGTCAAGCTGTTTAAGTTTTTTGCCACATCCAAACTGAATCTAGTGTCATCCAAACTGAATTATTTATGGTTTCGCCACATCCAAACTGAATCTAGTGTCATCAGCTGTGTTATAGTTTTGCCACATCCAAACCGGAATCTAGTGTCATCAGCTGTGTTATAGTTTCTTGCCACATCCAAACTGAATCTAGTGTCATCAGCTGTGTTATGGTTTCTTGCCACATCCAAACTGAATCTAGTGTCATCAGCTGTGTTATAGTTTTTGCCACATCCAAACTGAATCTAGTGTCATCAGTGTGTCATGGTTTTTGCCACATCCAAACCGAATCTAGTGTTCAGCTGTGTTATGGTTTTTGCCACATCCAAACTGAATCTAGTGTCATCAGCTGTGTTATGGTTTCTTGCCACATCCAAACTGAATCTAGTGTCATCAGCTGTGTTATGGTTTCTTGCCACATCCAAACTGAATCTAGTGTCATCAGCTGTGTTATGTTTCTTGCCACATCCAAACTGAATCTAGTGTCATCAGTTGTGTTATAGTTTTTGCCACATATCCATATTTCTGTTCAGAAGTATGGATACTTTTTGAATCTAGTGTCATCAGCTGTGTTATGGTTTCTTGCCACATCAAACTGAATCTAGTGTCATCAGCTGTGTTATGGTTTCTTGCCACATCCAAACTGAATCTAGTGTCATCATGTGTTATGGTTTTTCCACATCAAACTGAATCTAGTTCATCAGCTGTGTTATGGTTTCATCCAAACTGAATCTAGTGTCATCAGCTGTGTTATGGTTTCTTGCCACATCCAAACTGAATCTAGTGTCATGCTGTGTTATGGTTTCTTGCCACATCCAAACTGAATCTAGTGTCATCAGCTGTGTTATGGTTTCTTGCCACATCCAAACTGAATCTAGTGTCATCAGCTGTGTTATGGTTTCTTGCCACATTCAAACTGAATCTAGTGTCATCAGCTGTGTTATGGTTTCTTGCCACATCAAACTGAATCTAGTGTCATCAGCTGTGTTATGGTTTTTGCCACATCCAAACTGAATCTAGTGTCATCAGCTGTGTTATGGTTTCTTGCCACATCCAAACTGAATCTAGTGTCATCAGCTGTGTTATAGTTTCTTGCCACATCCAAACTGAATCTAGTGTCATCAGCTGTGTTATGGTTTCTTGCCACATCCAAACTGAATCTAGTGTCATCAGCTGTGTTATGGTTTCTTGCCACATCCAAACTGAATCTAGTGTCATCAGCTGTTTCTTGCCACATAGTTTCTGAATCTAGTGTCATCAGCTGTGTTATGGTTTCTTGAATCAAACTGAATCTAGTGTCATCAGCTGTGTTATGGTTTCTTGCCACATCCAAACTGAATCTAGTGTCATCAGCTGTGTTATAGTTTCTTGCCACATCAAACTGAATCTAGTGTCATCAGCTGTGTTATAGTTTCTTGCCACATCCAAACTGAATCTAGTGTCATCAGCTGTGTTATGGTTTCTTGCCACATCCAAACTGAATCTAGTGTCATCAGCTGTGTTATGGTTTCTTGCCACATCCAAACTGAATCTAGTGTCATCATTGTGTTATAGTTTCTTGCCACATCCAAACTGAATCTAGTGTCATCAGCTGTGTTTGGTTTCTTGCCACATCCAAACTGAATCTAGTGTCATCAGCTGTGTTATAGTTTCTTGCCACATCCAAACTGAATCTAGTGTCATCAGCTGTGTTATGGTTTCTTGCCACATCCAAACTGAATCTAGTGTCATCAGCTGTGTGTTATGGTTTCTTGCCACATCCAAACTGAATCTAGTGTCATCAGCTGTGTTATAGTTTCTTGCCACATCCAAACTGAATCTAGTGTCATCAGCTGTGTTATGGTTTCTTGCCACATCCAAACTGAATCTAGTGTCATCAGCTGTGTTATGGTTTCTTGCCACATCCAAACTGAATCTAGTGTCATCAGCTGTGTTATGGTTTTTGCCACATCCAAACTGAATCTAGTGTCATCAGCTGTGTTATAGTTTCTTGCCACATCCAAACTGAATCTAGTGTCATCAGCTGTGTTATAGTTTCTTGCCACATCCAAACTGAATCTAGTGTCATCAGCTGTGTTATGGTTTCTTGCCACATCAAACTGAATCTAGTGTCATCAGCTGTGTTATGGTTTCTTGCCACATCCAAACTGAATCTAGTGTCATCAGCTGTGTTATGGTTTCTTGCCACATCCAAACTGAATCTAGTGTCATCAGCTGTGTTATGGTTTCTTGCCACATCCAAACTGAATCTAGTGTCATCAGCTGTGTTATGGTTTCTTGCCACATCCAAACTGATCATCAGTGTCATCAGCTGTGTTATGGTTTCTTGCCACATCCAAACTGAATCTAGTGTCATCAGCTGTGTTATAGTTTCTTGCCACATCCAAACTGAATCTAGTGTCATCAGCTGTGTTATGGTTTCTTGCCACATCCAAACTGAATCTAGTGTCATCAGCTGTGTTATGGTTTCTTGCCACATCCAAACTGAATCTAGTGTCATCAGCTGTGTTATGGTTTCTTGCCACATCCAAACTGAATCTAGTGTCATCAGCTGTGTTATGGTTTCTTGCCACATCCAAACTGAATCTAGTGTCATCAGCTGTGTTATGGTTTCTTGCCACATCCAAACTGAATCTAGTGTCATCAGCTGTGTTATGGTTTCTTGCCACATCCAAACTGAATCTAGTGTCATCAGCTGTGTTATGGTTTCTTGCCACATCCAAACTGAATCTAGTGTCATCAGCTGTGTTATAGTTTCTTGCCACATCCAAACTGAATCTGTTATGGTTTGTCATCAAACTGAATCTTGTGTTATAGTTTCTTGCCACATCCAAACTGAATCTAGTGTCATCAGCTGTGTTATGGTTTCTTGCCACATCCAAACTGAATCTAGTGTCATCAGCTGTGTTATGGTTTCTTGCCACATCCAAACTGAATCTAGTGTCATCAGCTGTGTTATGGTTTCTTGCCACATCCAAACTGAATCTAGTGTCATCAGCTGTGTTATGGTTTCAGAAGTGTTACATCCAAACTGAATCTAGTGTCATCAGCTGTGTTATGGTTTCTTGCCACATCCAAACTGAATCTAGTGTCATCAGCTGTGTTATGGTTTCTTGCCCACATCCAAACTGAATCTAGTGTCATCAGCTGTGTTATAGTTTCTTGCCACATCCAAACTGAATCTAGTGTCATCAGCTGTGTTATGGTTTCTTGCCACATCCAAACTGAATCTAGTGTCATCAGCTGTGTTATGGTTTCTTGCCACATCCAAACTGAATCTAGTGTCATCAGCTGTGTTATAGTTTCTTGCCACATCCAAACTGAATCTAGTGTCATCAGCTGTGTTATAGTTTCTTGCCACATCCAAACTGAATCTAGTGTCATCAGCTGTGTTATGGTTTCTTGCCACATCCAAACTGAATCTAGTGTCATCAGCTGTGTTATGGTTTCTTGCCACATCCAAACTGAATCTAGTGTCATCAGCTGTGTTATAGTTTCTTGCCACATCCAAACTGAAATCTAGTGTCATCAGCTGTGTTATGGTTTCTTGCCACATCCAAACTGAATCTAGTGTCATCAGCTGTGTTATGGTTTCTTGCCACATCCAAACTGAATCTAGTGTCATCAGCTGTGTTATGGTTTCTTGCCACATCCAAACTGAATCTAGTGTCATCAGCTGTGTTATGGTTTCTTGCCACATCCAAACTGAATCTAGTGTCATCAGCTGTGTTATAGTTTCTTGCCACATCCAAACTGAATCTAGTGTCATCAGCTGTGTTATAGTTTCTTGCCACATCCAAACTGAATCTAGTGTCATCAGCTGTGTTATGGTTTCTTGCCACATCCAAACTGAATCTAGTGTCATCAGCTGTGTGTTTAGTTTCTTGCCACATCCAAACTGAATCTAGTGTCATCAGCTGTGTTATAGTTTCTTGCCACATCCAAACTGAATCTAGTGTCATCAGCTGTGTTATGGTTTCTTGCCACATCCAAACTGAATCTAGTGTCATCAGCTGTGTTATGGTTTCTTGCCACATCCAAACTGAATCTAGTGTCATCAGCTGTGTTATGGTTTCTTGCCACATCCAAACTGAATCTAGTGTCATCAGCTGTGTTATGGTTTCTTGCCACATCCAAACTGAATCTAGTGTCATCAGCTGTGTTATAGTTTCTTGCCACATCCAAACTGAATCTAGTGTCATCAGCTGTGTTATGGTTTCTTGCCACATTCAAAAACTGAATCTAGTGTCATCAGCTGTGTTATGGTTTCTTGCCACATCCAAACTGAATCTAGTGTCATCAGCTGTGTTATAGTTTCTTGCCACATCCAAACTGAATCTAGTGTCATCAGCTGTGTTATGGTTTCTTGCCACATCCAAACTGAATCTAGTGTCATCAGCTGTGTTATGGTTTCTTGCCACATCCAAACTGAATCTAGTGTCATCAGCTGTGTTATGGTTTCTTGCCACATCCAAACTGAATCTAGTGTCATCAGCTGTGTTATAGTTTCTTGCCACATCCAAACTGAATCTAGTGTCATCAGCTGTGTTATAGTTTTTTGCCACATCCAAACTGAATCTAGTGTCATCAGCTGTGTTATGGTTTCTTGCCACATTCAAACTGAATCTAGTGTCATCAGCTGTGTTATAGTTTCTTGCCACATCCAAACTGAATCTAGTGTCATCAGCTGTGTTATAGTTTCTTGCCACATCCAAACTGAATCTAGTGTCATCAGCTGTGTTATGGTTTCTTGCCACATCAAACTGAATCTAGTGTCATCAGCTGTGTTATGGTTTCTTGCCACATCCAAACTGAATCTAGTGTCATCAGCTGTGTTATGGTTTCTGCCACATCCAAACTGAATCTAGTGTCATCAGCTGTGTTATGGTTTCTTGCCACATCCAAACTGAATCTAGTGTCATCAGCTGTGTTATGGTTTTTGCCACATCCAAACTGAATCTAGTGTCATCATGTGTTATAGTTTCTTGCCACATCCAAACTGAATCTAGTGTTTCAGCTGTGTTATGGTTTCTTGCCACATCCAAACTGAATCTAGTGTCATCAGCTGTGTTATGGTTTCTTGCCACATCCAAACTGAATCTAGTGTCATCAGCTTGTTATGGTTTCTTGCCACATCCAAACTGAATCTAGTGTCATCAGCTGTGTTATAGTTTCTTGCCACATCCAAACTGAATCTAGTGTCATCAGCTGTGTTATGGTTTCTTGCCACATCCAAACTGAATCTAGTGTCATCAGCTGTGTTATGGTTTCTTGCCACATCCAAACTGAATCTAGTGTCATCAGCTGTGTTATAGTTTCTTGCCACATCCAAACTGAATCTAGTGTCATCAGCTGTGTTATAGTTTCTTGCCACATCCAAACTGAATCTAGTGTCATCAGCTGTGTTATGGTTTCTTGCCACATCCAAACTGAATCTAGTGTCATCAGCTGTGTTATAGTTTCCAAACTGAATCCACATCAATGTTTGAATCTAGTGTCATCAGCTGAATGTTATAGTTTCTGTGCCACATCCAAACTGAATCTAGTGTCATCAGCTGTGTTATGGTTTCTTGCCACATCCAAACTGAATCTAGTGTCATCAGCTGTGTTATGGTTTCTTGCCACATCCAAACTGAATCTAGTGTCATCAGCTGTGTTATGGTTTCTTGCCACATCCAAACTGAATCTAGTGTCATCAGCTGTGTTATGGTTTCTTGCCACATCCAAACTGAATCTAGTGTCATCAGCTGTGTTATGGTTTCTTGCCACATCCAAACTGAATCTAGTGTCATCAGCTGTGTTATGGTTTCTTGCCACATCCAAACTGAATCTAGTGTCATCAGCTGTGTTATAGTTTTTGCCACATCAAACTGAATCTAGTGTGTCATCAGCTGTGTTATAGTTTCTTGCCACATCCAAACTGAATCTAGTGTCATCAGCTGTGTTATGGTTTCTTGCCACATCCAAACTGAATCTAGTGTCATCAGCTGTGTTATAGTTTCTTGCCACATCCAAACTGAATCTAGTGTCATCAGCTGTGTTATGGTTTTCTTGCCACATCCAAACTGAATCTAGTGTCATCAGCTGTGTTATAGTTTCTTGCCACATCCAAACTGAATCTAGTGTCATCAGCTGTGTTATGGTTTCTTGCCACATCCAAACTGAATCTAGTGTCATCAGCTGTGTTATGGTTTCTTGCCACATCCAAACTGAATCTAGTGTCATCAGCTGTGTTATAGTTTCTTGCCACATCCAAACTGAATCTAGTGTCATCAGCTGTGTTATGGTTTCTTGCCACATCCAAACTGAATCTAGTGTCATCAGCTGTGTTATGGTTTCTTGCCACATCCAAACTGAATCTAGTGTCATCAGCTGTGTTATGGTTTCTTGCCACATCCAAACTGAATCATCAAACTGAAGTTTTTAGTGTCATCAGCTGTGTTATCAGCTGTTTATTTGCCAATCTGAATCTAGTGTCATCAGCTGTGTTATGGTTTCTTGCCACATCCAAACTGAATCTAGTGTCATCAGCTGTGTTATGGTTTCTTGCCACATCCAAACTGAATCTAGTGTCATCAGCTGTGTTATAGTTTCTTGCCACATCCAAACTGAATCTAGTGTCATCAGCTGTGTTATGGTTTCTTGCCACATCCAAACTGAATCTAGTGTCATCAGCTGTGTTATGGTTTCTTGCCACATCCAAACTGAATCTAGTGTCATCAGCTGTGTTATGGTTTCTTGCCACATCCAAACTGAATCTAGTGTCATCAGCTGTGTTATAGTTTCTTGCCACATCCAAACTGAATCTAGTGTCATCAGCTGTGTTATGGTTTCTTGCCACATCCAAACTGAATCTAGTGTCATCAGCTGTGTTATGGTTTCTTGCCACATCCAAACTGAATCTAGTGTCATCAGCTGTGTTATGGTTTCTTGCCACATCCAAACTGAATCTAGTGTCATCAGCTGTGTTATAGTTTCTTGCCACATCCAAACTGAATCTAGTGTCATCAGCTGTGTTATGGTTTCTTGCCACATCCAAACTGAATCTAGTGTCATCAGCTGTGTTATAGTTTCTTGCCACATCCAAACTGAATCTAGTGTCATCAGCTGTGTTATGGTTTCTTGCCACATCAAACTGAATCTAGTGTCATCAGCTGTGTTATAGTTTCTTGCCACATCCAAACTGAATCTAGTGTCATCAGCTGTGTTATAGTTTCTTGCCACATCCAAACTGAATCTAGTGTCATCAGCTGTGTTATAGTTTTGCCACATCCAAACTGAATCTAGTGTCATCAGCTGTGTTATGGTTTCTTGCCACATCCAAACTGAATCTAGTGTCATCAGCTGTGTTATGGTTTCTTGCCACATCCAAACTGAATCTAGTGTCATCAGCTGTGTTATGGTTTCTTGCCACATCCAAACTGAATCTAGTGTCATCAGCTGTGTTATAGTTTCTTGCCACATCCAAACTGAATCTAGTGTCATCAGCTGTGTTATGGTTTCTTGCCACATCCAAACTGAATCTAGTGTCATCAGCTGTGTTATGTTTCTTGCCACATCCAAACTGAATCTAGTGTCATCAGCTGTGTTATAGTTTCATCCACATCCAAACTGAATCTAGTGTCATCAGCTGTGTTATAGTTTCTTGCCACATCCAAACTGAATCTAGTGTCATCAGCTGTGTTATGGTTTCTTGCCACATCCAAACTGAATCTAGTGTCATCAGCTGTGTTATGGTTTCTTGCCACATCCAAACTGAATCTAGTGTCATCAGCTGTGTTATAGTTTCTTGCCACATCCAAACTGAATCTAGTGTCATCAGCTGTGTTATAGTTTCTTGCCACATCCAAACTGAATCTAGTGTCATCAGCTGTGTTATAGTTTCTTGCCACATCCAAACTGAATCTAGTGTCATCAGCTGTGTTATGGTTTCTTGCCACATCCAAACTGAATCTAGTGTCATCAGCTGTGTTATAGTTTCTTGCCACATTATGTTTGAATCTAGTGTCATCAGCTGTGTTATGGTTTCTTGCCACATCCAAACTGAATCTAGTGTCATCAGCTGTGTTATGGTTTCTTGCCACATCCAAACTGAATCTAGTGTCATCAGCTGTGTTATCCAAACTGAATCTAGTGTCATCAGTCCACATCCAAACTGAATCTAGTGTCATCAGCTGTGTTATGGTTTCTTGCCACATCCAAACTGAATCTAGTGTCATCAGCTGTGTTATGGTTTCTTGCCACATCAAACTGAATCTAGTGTCATCAGCTGTGTTATGGTTTCTTGCCACATCCAAACTGAATCTAGTGTCATCAGCTGTGTTATGGTTTCTTGCCACATCCAAACTGAATCTAGTGTCATCAGCTGTGTTATGGTTTCTTGCCACATCCAAACTGAATCTAGTGTCATCAGCTGTGTTATGGTTTCTTGCCACATCCAAACTGAATCTAGTGTCATCAGCTGTGTTATGGTTTCTTGCCACATCAAACTGAATCTAGTGTCATCAGCTGTGTTATGGTTTCTTGCCACATCCAAACTGAATCTAGTGTCATCAGCTGTGTTATGGTTTCTTGCCACATCCAAACTGAATCTAGTGTCATCAGCTGTGTTATGGTTTCTTGCCACATCCAAACTGAATCTAGTGTCATCAGCTGTGTTATGGTTTCTTGCCACATCCAAACTGAATCTAGTGTCATCAGCTGTGTTATGGTTTCTTGCCACATCCAAACTGAATCTAGTGTCATCACTGTGTTATGGTTTCTTCCAGTGTCAAACTGAATCTGTGTCATCAGCTGTGTTTGGTTTCTTGCCACATCCACATCCAAACTGAATCTAGTGTCATCAGCTGTGTTATGGTTTCTTGCCACATCCAAACTGAATCTAGTGTCATCAGCTGTGTTATAGTTTCTTGCCACATCCAAACTGAATCTAGTGTCATCAGCTGTGTTATGGTTTCTTGCCACATCCAAACTGAATCTAGTGTCATCAGCTGTGTTATAGTTTCTTGCCACATCCAAACTGAATCTAGTGTCATCAGCTGTGTTATGGTTTCTTGCCACATCCAAACTGAATCTAGTGTCATCAGCTGTGTTAGTTTCTTGCCACATCCAAAACTGAATCAGTGTCATCAGCTGTGTTATGGTTTCTTGCCACATCCAAACTGAATCTAGTGTCATCAGCTGTGTTATGGTTTCTTGCCACATCCAAACTGAATCTAGTGTCATCAGCTGTGTTATGGTTTCTTGCCACATCCAAACTGAATCTAGTGTCATCAGCTGTGTTATGGTTTCTTGCCACATCCAAACAGTTAGTGTCATCAGCTGTGTTATAGTTTTTGTCATCAAACTGAATCTAGTGTCATCAGCTGTGTTATAGTTTCTTGCCACATCCAAACTGAATCTAGTGTCATCAGCTGTGTTATAGTTTTGCCACATCCAAACTGAATCTAGTGTCATCAGCTGTGTTATGGTTTCTTGCCACATCCAAACTGAATCTAGTGTCATCAGCTGTGTTATGGTTTCTTGCCACATCCAAAAACTGAATCTACATCCAAACTGAATCATCATCAGCTGTGTTATGGTTTCTTGCCACATCCAAACTGAATCTAGTATCATCAGCTGTGTTATGGTTTCTTGCCACATCCAAACTGAATCTAGTATCATCAGCTGTGTTATGGTTTCTTGCCACATCCAAACTGAATCTAGTATCATCAGCTGTGTTATAGTTTCTTGCCACATCCAAACTGAATCTAGTGTCATCAGCTGTGTTATGGTTTCTTGCCACATCCAAACTGAATCTAGTGTCATCAGCTGTGTTATGGTTTCTTGCCACATCTAAACTGAATCTAGTGTCATCAGCTGTCATTATGGTTTTCTTGCCACATTGCCACATCCAAACTGAATCTAGTGTCATCAGCTGTGTTATAGTTTCTTGCCACATCCAAACTGAATCTAGTGTCATCAGCTGTGTTATGGTTTCTTGCCATCCAAATGAATCAAACTGTGTTATAGTTTCTTGAATCAAACTGAATCTAGTGTCATCAGCTGTGTTATAGTTTCTTGCCACATCCAAACTGAATCTAGTGTCATCAGCTGTGTTATGGTTTCTTGCCACATCCAAACTGAATCTAGTGTCATCAGCTGTGTTATGGTTTCTTGCCACATCCAAACTGAATCTAGTGTCATCAGCTGTGTTATGGTTTCTTGCCACATCCAAACTGAATCTAGTGTCATCAGCTGTGTTATGGTTTCTTGCCACATCCAAACTGAATCTAGTGTCATCAGCTGTGTTATAGTTTCTTGCCACATCCAAACTGAATCTAGTGTCATCAGCTGTGTTATGGTTTCTTGCCACATCCAAACTGAATCTAGTGTCATCAGCTGTGTTATGGTTTCTTGCCACATCAAACTGAATCTAGTGTCATCAGCTGTGTTATGGTTTCTTGCCACATCCAAACTGAATCTAGTGTCATCAGCTGTGTTATGGTTTTGCCACATCCAAACTGAATCTAGTGTCATCAGCTGTGTTATGGTTTCTTGCCACATCAAACTGAATCTAGTGTCATCAGCTGTGTTATAGTTTCTTGCCACATCCAAACTGAATCTAGTGTCATCAGCTGTGTTATGGTTTCTTGCCACATCCAAACTGAATCTAGTGTCATCAGCTGTGTTATGGTTTCTTGCCACATCAAACTGAATCTAGTGTCATCAGCTGTGTTATGGTTTCTTGCCACATCCAAACTGAATCTAGTGTCATCAGCTGTGTTATGGTTTCTTGCCACATCCAAACTGAATCTAGTGTCATCAGCTGTGTTATAGTTTCTTGCCACATCCAAACTGAATCTAGTGTCATCAGCTGTGTTATGGTTTCTTGCCACATCCAAATCTAGTGTCATCAGCTGTTTATGGTTTCATCAAACTGAATCTAGTGTCATAGCTGTGTTTTTCTTGCCACATCCAAACTGAATCTAGTGTCATCAGCTGTGTTATAGTTTTTTGCCACATCCAAACTGAATCTAGTGTCATCAGCTGTGTTATAGTTTCTTGCCACATCCAAACTGAATCTAGTGTCATCAGCTGTGTTATGGTTTCTTGCCACATCCAAACTGAATCTAGTGTCATCAGCTGTGTTATGGTTTCTTGCCACATCCAAACTGAATCTAGTGTCTAGTGTCATCAGCTGTGTTATGGTTTCTTGCCACATCCAAACTGAATCTAGTGTCATCAGCTGTGTTATGGTTTCTTGCCACATCCAAACTGAATCTAGTGTCATCAGCTGTGTTATGGTTTCTTGCCACATCCAAACTGAATCTAGTGTCATCAGCTGTGTTATGGTTTCTTGCCACATCCAAACTGAATCTAGTGTCATCAGCTGTGTTATGGTTTCTTGCCACATCCAAACTGAATCTAGTGTCATCAGCTGTGTTATGGTTTCTTGCCACATCCAAACTGAATCTAGTGTCATCAGCTGTGTTATGGTTTCTTGCCACATCCAAACTGAATCTAGTGTCATCAGCTGTGTTATGGTTTCTTGCCACATCCAAACTGAATCTAGTGTCATCAGCTGTGTTATGGTTTCTTGCCACATCCAAACTGAATCTAGTGTCATCAGCTGTGTTATGGTTTCTTGCCACATCCAAACTGAATCTAGTGTCATCAGCTGTGTTATGGTTTCTTGCCACATCCAAACTGAATCTAGTGTCATCAGCTGTGTTATGGTTTCTTGCCACATCCAAACTGAATCTAGTGTCATCAGCTGTGTTATAGTTTCATCCAAACATCAAACTTATAGTTTAGTGTCATCAAACTGAATCTAGTGTCATCAGTTGTGTTATGGTTTCTTGCCACATCCAACTGAATCTAGTGTCATCAGCTGTGTTATGGTTTCTTGCCACATCCAAACTGAATCTAGTGTCATCAGCTGTGTTATAGGTTTCTTGCCACATCCAAACTGAATCTAGTGTCATCAGCTGTGTTATGGTTTCTTGCCACATCCAAACTGAATCTAGTGTCATCAGCTGTGTTATGGTTTCTTGCCACATCCAAACTGAATCTAGTGTCATCAGCTGTGTTATAGTTTCTTGCCACATCCAAACTGAATCTAGTGTCATCAGCTGTGTTATAGTTTCTTGCCACATCCAAACTGAATCTAGTGTCATCAGCTGTGTTATGGTTTCTTGCCACATCCAAACTGAATCTAGTGTCATCAGCTGTGTTATGGTTTCTTGCCACATCCAAACTGAATCTAGTGTCATCAGCTGTGTTATGGTTTCTTGCCACATCCAAACTGAATCTAGTGTCATCAGCTGTGTTTATAGTTTCTTGCCACATCCAAACTGAATCTAGTGTCATCAGCTGTGTTATGGTTTCTTGCCACATCCAAACTGAATCTAGTGTCATCAGCTGTGTTATAGTTTCTTGCCACATCCAAACTGAATCTAGTGTCATCAGCTGTGTTATGGTTTCTTGCCACATCCAAACTGAATCTAGTGTCATCAGCTGTGTTATGGTTTCTTGCCACATCCAAACTGAATCTAGTGTCATCAGCTGTGTTATGGTTTCTTGCCACATCCAAACTGAATCTAGTGTCATCAGCTGTGTTATGGTTTCTTGCCACATCCAAACTGAATCTAGTGTCATCAGCTGTGTTATGGTTTCTTGCCACATCCAAACTGAATCTAGTGTCATCAGCTGTGTTATAGTTTCTTGCCACATCCAAACTGAATCTAGTGTCATCATCTGTGTTATGGTTTCTTGCCACATCCAAACTGAATCTAGTGTCATCATCTGTGTTATAGTTTCTTGCCACATCCAAACTGAATCTAGTGTCAAGCTGTGTTATAGTTTCTTGCCACATCCAAACTGAATCTAGTGTCATCAGCTGTGTTTAGTTTCTTGCCACATCCAAACTGAATCTAGTGTCATCAGCTGTGTTATGGTTTCTTGCCACATCCAAACTGAATCTAGTGTCATCAGCTGTGTTATGGTTTCTTGCCACATCCAAACTGAATCTAGTGTCATCAGCTGTGTTATAGTTTCTTGCCACATCCAAACTGAATCTAGTGTCATCAGCTGTGTTATGGTTTCTTGCCACATCCAAACTGAATCTAGTTATGTTTCTTCATCAAACTGAATCTAGTGTCATCAGCTGTGTTTAGTTTCTTGCCACATCCAAACTGAATCTAGTGTCATCAGCTGTGTTATGGTTTCTTGCCACATCCAAACTGAATCTAGTGTCATCAGCTGTGTTATGGTTTCTTGCCACATCCAAACTGAATCTAGTGTCATCAGCTGTGTTATGGTTTCTTGCCACATCCAAACTGAATCTAGTGTCATCAGCTGTGTTATAGTTTCTTGCCACATCCAAACTGAATCTAGTGTCATCAGCTGTGTTATGGTTTCTTGCCACATTCAAACTGAATCTAGTGTCTGTGTTATAGTTTGTCATCAAACTGAATCTAGTGTCATCAGCTGTGTTATAGTTTTTGCCACATCCAAACTGAATCTAGTGTCATCAGCTGTGTTATGGTTTCTTGCCACATCCAAACTGAATCTAGTGTCATCAGCTGTGTTATGGTTTCTTGCCACATCCAAACTGAATCTAGTGTCATCAGCTGTGTTATAGTTTCTTGCCACATCCAAACTGAATCTAGTGTCATCAGCTGTGTTATGGTTTCTTGCCACATCCAAACTGAATCTAGTGTCATCAGCTGTGTTATGGTTTCTTGCCACATCCAAACTGAATCTAGTGTCATCAGCTGTGTTATGGTTTCTTGCCACATCCAAACTGATCTAGTGTCATCAGCTGTGTTATAGTGTCAAATCAGCTGTGTTATGGTTTCTAGTTTACATCCAAACTGAATCTAGTGTCATCAGCTGTGTTATGGTTTCTTGCCACATCCAAACTGAATCTAGTGTCATCAGCTGTGTTATGGTTTCTTGCCACATCCAAACTGAATCTAGTGTCATCAGCTGTGTTATGGTTTCTTGCCACATCCAAACTGAATCTAGTGTCATCAGCTGTGTTATAGTTTCTTGCCACATCCAAACTGAATCTAGTGTCATCAGCTGTGTTATAGTTTCTTGCCACATCCAAACTGAATCTAGTGTCATCAGCTGTGTTATAGTTTTTGCCACATCCAAACTGAATCTAGTGTCATCAGCTGTGTTATAGTTTCTTGCCACATCCAAACTGAATCTAGTGTCATCAGCTGTGTTATGGTTTCTTGCCACATCCAAACTGAATCTAGTGTCATCAGCTGTGTTATGGTTTCTTGCCACATCCAAACTGAATCTAGTGTCATCAGCTGTGTTATAGTTTCTTGCCACATCCAAACTGAATCTAGTGTCATCAGCTGTGTTATGGTTTCTTGCCACATCCAAACTGAATCTAGTGTCATCAGCTGTGTTATGGTTTCTTGCCACATCCAAACTGAATCTAGTGTCATCAGCTGTGTTATGGTTTCTTGCCACATCCAAACTGAATCTAGTGTCATCAGCTGTGTTATAGTTTCTTGCCACATCCAAACTGAATCTAGTCATCATCAGCTTGCCACATGGTTTCTTGTGTCATCCAAACTGAATCTAGTGTCATCAGCTGTGTTATGGTTTCTTGCCACATCCAAACTGAATCTAGTGTCATCAGCTGTGTTATAGTTTCTTGCCACATCCAAACTGAATCTAGTGTCATCAGCTGTGTTATGGTTTCTTGCCACATCCAAACTGAATCTAGTGTCATCAGCTGTGTTATGGTTTCTTGCCACATCCAAACTGAATCTAGTGTCATCAGCTGTGTTATGGTTTCTTGCCACATCCAAACTGAATCTATGTCATGTCAGCTGTGTGTATGGTTTGGTTTCCACATCCAAACTGAATCTAGTGTCATCAGCTGTGTTATAGTTTCTTGCCACATCCAAACTGAATCTAGTGTCATCAGCTGTGTTATAGTTTCTTGCCACATCCAAACTGAATCTAGTGTCATCAGCTGTGTTATGGTTTCTTGCCACATCCAAACTGAATCTAGTGTCATCAGCTGTGTTATAGTTTCTTGCCACATCCAAACTGAATCTAGTGTCATCAGCTGTTTATAGTTTCTTGCCATCCAAACTGAATCTAGTGTCATCAGCTGTGTTATAGTTTCTTGCCACATCCAAACTGAATCTAGTGTCATCAGCTGTGTTATGGTTTCTTGCCACATCCAAACTGAATCTAGTGTCATCAGCTGTGTTATAGTTTCTTGCCACATCCAAACTGAATCTAGTGTCATCAGCTGTGTTATAGTTTCTTGCCACATCCAAACTGAATCTAGTGTCATCAGCTGTGTTATAGTTTCTTGCCACATCCAAACTGAATCTAGTGTCATCAGCTGTGTTATGGTTTCTTGCCACATCCAAACTGAATCTAGTGTCATCAGCTGTGTTATAGTTTCTTGCCACATCCAAACTGAATCTAGTGTCATCAGCTGTGTTATGGTTTCTTGCCACATCCAAACTGAATCTAGTGTCATCAGCTGTGTTATGGTTTCTTGCCACATCCAAACTGAATCTAGTGTCATCAGCTGTGTTATGGTTTCTTGCCACATCCAAACTGAATCTAGTGTCATCAGCTGTGTTATAGTTTTCAAACTGAATTAACATCCAAACTGAATCTAGTGTCATCAGCTGTGTTATGGTTTCTTGCCACATCCAAACTGAATCTAGTGTCATCAGCTGTGTTATAGTTTCTTGCCACATCCAAACTGAATCTAGTGTCATCAGCTGTGTTATGGTTTCTTGCCACATCCAAACTGAATCTAGTGTCATCAGCTGTGTTATGGTTTCTTGCCACATCCAAACTGAATCTAGAATCATCAGCTGTGTTAGTTTCTTGCCACATCCAAACTGAATCTAGTGTCATCAGCTGTGTTTGGTTTGCCACATCCAAACTGAATCTAGTGTCATCAGCTGTGTTATGGTTTCTTGCCACATCCAAACTGAATCTAGTGTCATCAGCTGTGTTATGGTTTCTTGCCACATCCAAACTGAATCTAGTGTCATCAGCTGTGTTATAGTTTCTTGCCACATCCAAACTGAATCTAGTGTCATCAGCTGTGTTATGGTTTCTTGCCACATCCAAACTGAATCTAGTGTCATCAGCTGTGTTATGGTTTCTTGCCACATCCAAACTGAATCTAGTGTCATCAGCTGTGTTATGGTTTCTTGCCACATCCAAACTGAATCTAGTGTCATCAGCTGTGTTAAAGTTAGTTTTGCCACATCCAAACTGAATCTAGTGTCATCAGCTGTGTTATAGTTTCTTGCCACATCCAAACTGAATCTAGTGTCATCAGCTGTGTTTTGGTTTCATGCCACATCAAACTGAATCTAGTGTCATCAGCTGTGTTATGGTTTCTTGCCACATCCAAACTGAATCTAGTGTCATCAGCTGTGTTATGGTTTCTTGCCACATCCAAACTGAATCTAGTGTCATCAGCTGTGTTATGGTTTCTTGCCACATCCAAACTGAATCTAGTGTCATCAGCTGTGTTATGGTTTCTTGCCACATCCAAACTGAATCTAGTGTCATCAGCTGTGTTATGGTTTCTTGCCACATCCAAACTGAATCTAGTGTCATCAGCTGTGTTATGGTTTCTTGCCACATCCAAACTGAATCTAGTGTCATCAGCTGTGTTATGGTTTCTTGCCACATCCAAACTGAATCTAGTGTCATCAGCTGTGTTATGGTTTCTTGCCACATCCAAACTGAATCTAGTGTCATCAGCTGTGTTATAGTTTCTTGCCACATCCAAACTGAATCTAGTGTCATCAGCTGTGTTATGGTTTCTTGCCACATCCAAACTGAATCTAGTGTCATCAGCTGTGTTATAGTTTCTTGCCACATCCAAACTGAATCTAGTGTCATCAGCTGTGTTATGGTTTCTTGCCACATCCAAACTGAATCTAGTGTCATCAGCTGTGTTATAGTTTCTTGCCACATCCAAACTGAATCTAGTGTCATCAGCTGTGTTATGGTTTCTTGCCACATCCAAACTGAATCTAGTGTCATCAGCTGTGTTATAGTTTCTTGCCACATCCAAACTGAATCTAGTGTCATCATTGTGTTATGGTTTCTTGCCACATCCAAACTGAATCTAGTGTCATCAGCTGTGTTAAGTTTCTTGCCACATGTTTTGAATCTAGTGTCATCAGCTGTGTTATGGTTTCTTGCCACATCCAAACTGAATCTAGTGTCATCAGCTGTGTTATGGTCCAATGCCACATCCAAACTGAATCTAGTGTCATCAGCTGTGTTATGATTTTTTTGCCACATCCAAACTGAATCTCATCAGAATGTTATGTTCATCCAACATTCAGCCTGAAACTAGTGTCATCAGCTGTGTTATGGTTTCTTATACATTCAAACTGAATATAAGAATCTAGTGTCATAATCTGTGTTATGGTTTTTTGCCACATCCAAACTGAATGAATCTAGTGTCATCAGCTGTGTTATGGTTTCTTGCCACATCAAAACTGAATCTCATCATCAGCTGTGTTATGGTTTCTTGCCACATCCAAACTGAATCTAGTGTCATCAGCTGTGTTATGGTTTCTTGCCACATCCAAACTGAATCTAGTGTCATCAAATGTGTTATAGGAATGGGCCACATCCAAACTGAATCTAGTGTCATCAGCTGTGTTAAGAGTTTCTTGCCACATCCAAACTGAATCTAGTGTCATCATGCTGTGTTATGGTTTCTTGCCACATCAAACTGAATCTAGTGTCATCATTTTGTGTTATAGTTTCTTGCCACATCCAAACTGAATCTAGTGTCATCAGCTTTGTTATGGTTTCTTGCCACATGATAATTTAAATGAAAAGTGGATAAATATATGAATGAATGTGACAGTTTAAGCCACATCCAAACTGAATCTAGTGTCATCAGCTGTGTTATGAGTTTCTTGCCACATCCAAACTGAATCTAGTGTCATCAGCTGTGTTATGGTTTTCTTGCCACATTCAAACTGAATCTAGTGTCATCCTGTGTTATGGTTTCATTGCCACATCCAAACTGAATCTAGTGTCATCAGCTGTGTTAAAGTTTTCACCACATCCAAACTGAATTTAGTGTCATCATACTGTGTTATGGTTTCTTGCCACATCAAAAGAAAATCTAGTGTCATTTTTGTGTTATGGTTTCTTGCCACATCAATTGAATCAAAACAAGCTGTGTTAGAGTTTCTTGCCACATCCAAACTGAATCTAGTTTCATCAGCTGTGTTAAAACATTTGCCACATCCAAACTGAATCTAGTGTCATCAGCTGTGTTATGGTTTCTTGCCACATCCAAACTGAATCTAGTGTCATCAGCTGTGTTATGGTTTATATATATACATCCAAACTGAATCTAGTGTCATATGTTATATTTTTAAAAAAAATAAAACATCAAATTAGTTTCTTGCCACATCCAAACTGAATCTGTTTTTCATCATAAAACAAAGTTTCTTGCCACATCCAAACTGAATCTAGTGTCATCAGCTATTTTATGGTTTCTTGCCACATCCAAACTGAATCTAGTGTCATCATATGTATATACGGTGGTTTCTTGGACATCCAAACTGAATCTAGTGTCATCAGATGTGAGTTCAGTTTCTTGCCACATCCAAACTGAATCTAGTGTCATCAGCTGTGTAATAGTTTTGGGCCACATCCAAACTGAATCTAGTGTCATCAGCTGTGTTATAGTTTCTTGCCACATCCAAACTGGAATCTAGTGTCATCA
>CAHIKZ030002638.1:167500-207500 GCA_903632075.3 Acanthosepion pharaonis
TAATGAAAAAGTTTTATTGGTCTTGAAAATCAGTGATTTGTGTAAAGTACTAATTCGCTGTATCCAAATTCTCATTGGTCTTTATCAAAATGTGTTCTCAACAAATTCTTGATTTGTGTAATGTATGAGAATGGATTCACAAACTGTATGTTGGAAGAAAAACATTTATTGAAAGTTCAGTTTTAATTATTCCTTCAAATTCTCATCTATCAAATGTGTTCTCAAATTCTTGATTTATTATGATATGCGGAATGTGGATTAAATCGTATGTTGAAGAAAACATTTATTGAAAACCAGTTTTAATTGGTCTTCCAAATTCTCATCTATCAAATGTGTTCTCAACAAATTTTGATTTGTGTAATGCATGAGAATGTGGATTCACAACTGTATGTTAAAGAAAAGAGCATTTATTGAAAACCAGTTTTATTTGGTCTTCCAAATTCTCATCTATCAAATGTGTTCTCAACAAATTCTTGATTTGTATAATGTACGAGGAATGGATTCGCAACTGTATGTTGAAGAAAACATTTATTGAAAACCAGATTTTAATTGGTCTTCCAAATTCTCATCTATCAAATGTGTTCTCAACAAATTCTTGATTTGTGTAATGTACGAGAATGTGGATTCACAACTGTATGTTGAAGAAAACATTTATTGAAAAAAACCAGTTTAATTGGTCTTCCAAATTCTCATCTATCAAATGTGTTCTCCAACAAATTCTTGATTTGTGTAATGTACGAGAATGTTGAAGGATTCTATTTTAATTGAATTTTTAATTCTCATCTATCAAATGTGTATCAACAAATTCTTGGTTGAAGAAAAACTGTATATTTATTGGAAAAACCAGTTTTAATTGGTCTTCCAATTTCTCATCTATCAATGTGTTCTCAACAAATTCTTGATTTTGTAATGTACGAGTGTGGATTCACAATCAAAAGTTGAAAAAAGGCATTTATTGAAAACCAGTTTTAATTGGTCTTCCAAATTTCATCTATCAAATGTGTCAATAAATTCTTGAGTTGTAAAGTACGCGAATGTGGTTCTGCTGTATGTTGAAAGAAAAACATTTATTGAAAACCAGTTTTAATTGGTCTTTCCAAATTCTCATCTATCAAATGTATGTTCTTGATTTGGCCAATTCTTGATTTATGTTAAGAAAAACATTATTGAGAATGTGGATTCAAAACAATTCTTGTATGTTGAAGAAAAAACATTATTGAAAACCAGTTTTAATTGGTCTTCCAAATTCTCATCTATCAAAATGTTCTCAACAAATTCTTGATTATTGTGTAATGTACGAGAATGTGGATTCACAACTGTATGTTGAAGAAAAATTTTATTGAAAACCAGTTTTAATTGGTCTTCCAAATTCTCATCTATCAAATGTGTTCTCAACAAATTCTTGATTTGTGTAATGTACGGAGAATGTGGATTCACAACTGTATGTTGAAGAAAAACATTTATTGAAAACCAGTTTTAATTGGTCTTCCAAATTCTCATCTATCAAATGTGTTCTCAACAAATTCTTGATTTGTGTAAATATGAAAATGTGGATTCACAACTGTATGTTGAAGAAAAACATTTATTGAAAACCAGTTTTAATTGGTCTTCCAAATTCTCATCTATCAAATGTATTTCTCAACAAATTCTTGATTTGTGTAAAAGTACGAGAATGTGGATTCACAACTGTATGTTGAAGAAAAACATTTATTGAAAACCAGTTTTAATTGGTCTTCCAAATTCTCATCTATCAAAATGTTCTCAACAAATTCTTGATTTGTGTAATGTAATGAGAATGTGGATTCACAACTGTATGTTGAAGAAAACATTTATTGTGAAACCAGTTTTAATTGGTCTTCCAAATTCTCATCTATCAAATGTGTTCTCAACAAATTCTTGATTTGTGTAATGTACGAGTTGGATTAACTGTGTGAAGAAAACATTTATTGAAAACCAATGTGGTCTTCAAATTCTCATCTATCAAATGTGTTCTCAACAAATTCTTGATTTGTGTAATGTATGAGAATGTGGATTCACAACTGTATGTTGAAGAAAAACATTTATTGAAAACCAGTTTTAATTGGTCTTCAAATTCTCATCTATCAAATGTGTTCTCAACAAATTCTTGATTTGTGTAATGTACGAGAATGGATTCACAACTGTATGTTGAAGAAAAACATTTGAAAACCAGTTTTAATTGGTCTTCCAAATTCTCATCTATCAAATGTTTCTCAACAAATTCAACGAGAAATTCACAACTTGATTTGTATTTAATGAAAACCAGTTTTAACGAGAATGTGGATACGAATGTGGATTCCCACAACTGTATGTTGAAGAAAAAACATTTATTGAAAACCAGTTTTAATTGGTCTTCCAAATTCTCATCTATCAAATGTGTTCTCAACAAATTCTTGATTTGTGTAATGTATGAGAATGTGGATTCACAACTGTATGTTGAAGAAAACATTTATTGAAAACCAGTTTTAGTGGTCTTTGGTCTCATCTATCAAATTCTCAACAAATCTATCAAATGTGGTTCTGTATGTTCAACCAGTTTAATTTCTTGATTCTTGTATCAAATGTCAACAAATTCTTGATTTGTGTAATGAATGTGGATTCACAACTGTATGTTGAAGAAAAACATTTATTGAAAAACCAGTTTTAATTGGTCTTCCAAATTCTCATCTATCAAATGTGTTCTCAACAAATTCTTGATTTGTGTAATGTACGAGAATGTGGATTCACAACTGTATGTTGAAGAAAAAACATTTATTGAAAACCAGTTTTTAATTGGTCTTCCAAATTCTCATCTATCAAATGTGTTCTCAACAAATTCTTGATTTTGTGTAATGTACGAGAATGTGGATTCACAACTGTATGTTGAAGAAAAACATTTATTGAAAAACCAGTTTTAATTGGTCTTCCAAATTCTCATCTATCAAATGTGTTCTCAACAAATTCTTGATTTGTGTAATGTACGAGAATGTGGATTCACAACTGTATATTGAAGAAAAACATTTATTGAAAACCAGTTTTAATTGGTCTTCCAAATTCTCATCTATCAAATGTGTTCTCAACAATTCCTTGAGTTGTGTAATGTACGAGAATGTGGGATCCACAACCGTATGTTGAAGAAAACACGGTTGAAAACCAGTTTAATTGGTCTTCCAATTCTCATCTTATCAAAATGCGTTCTCACCAAATTCTTGATTTGTGTAAAGTACGAATGTGGATTCACAACTGTATGTTGAAGAAAACATTTATTGAGAACCAGTTTTAATTGGTCTTCCAAATTCTCATCTATCAAATGTTCTCAACAAATTCTTGATTTGTGTAATGTACGATAGTGTGGATTCACAACTGTACAAGTTGAAGAAAACATTTATTGAAAACCAGTTTAATTGGTCTTCCAAATTCTCATTCATCAAAATGTGTTCTCAACAAATTTTGATTTGTGTAAAGTACGGAGAATGTGGATTCACAACTGTATGAAGAAAACATTTATTGAAACCAGTTTTAATTGGTCTCCAAATTCTCATCTATCAAATGTGTTCTCAACAAATTTCTTGATTTGTGTAATGTAATGAGAATGTGGATCCACAATTGCATGTTGAAGAAAAATTTATTGAAAACCAGTTTTAATTGGTCTTCCAAATTCTCATCTATCAAATGTGTTCTCAACAAATTCTTGATTTGGTAATGTACGAGAATGTGATCCACAACTGTATGTTGAAGAAAACATTTATTGAAAACCAGTTTTAATTGGTCTTCCAAATTTCATCTATCAAATGTGTGTTCTCAACAAATTTTGATTTGTGCAATGTACGAGAATGTGGATCCACAACTGTATGTTGAAGAAAACATTTATTGAGAACCAAGTTTTAATTGTTGGTCTTCCCAAATTCTCATCTATCAAATGTGTTCTCAACAAATTTTGATTGTGTAATGTACGAGAATGTGGATCCACAACTGTATGTTGAAGAAAAACATTTATTGAAACCAGTTTTAATTCATCTTCCAAATTCTCATCTATCAAATGTTCTCAACAAAATCTTGAGTTTGTAAAGCATGAGAATGTGGATCCACAACTGTATGTTGAAGAAAACATTTATTGAAAACCAGTTTTAATTGGTCTTCCAAATTCTCATCTATCAAATGTGTTCTCAACAAATTCTTGATTGTGTAAAGTACGAGAATGTGGATCCACAACTGTATGTTGAAGAAAACATTTATTGAAAACCAGTTTTAATTGGTCTTCCAAATTCTCATCTATCAAATGTGTTCTCAACAAATTTTATTTGTCGTGAGAATGTGGATTACTGTATGTTGGAAAAATTTATTGAGATTCTAATTGGTCTTCCAAATTCTGTATGTTGAAGAAAAACAATCATTGAAGAAAACCTTATTGTTTTAATTGGTCTTCCAAATTCTCATCTATCAAAATGTGTTCTCAACAAATTCATGAGAATGTGGATTCACAACTGTATGTTGAAGAAAAAAAGTGAAAACCGTTTTAATTGGAATGTGGATTCAACAAACTTTGATTTGTAATGCATGAATTGATCCACAAAGAAAATATTTATTGAAAAACCAGTTTTAATTGGTCTTCCAAATTTCATCTATCAAATGTGTTCTCAAACAAATTCTTGATTTGTGTAAAAGTAATGAGAATGTGGATCCACAACTGTATGTTGAAGAAAAACATTTATTGAAAACCGTTTTAATTGGTTTCCAAAATTCTCATCTATCAAATGTGTTCTCAACAAATTTGATTTGTGTAAAGTAATTTGGGATTCACAACTGTATGTTGAAGAAAATACTTATTGGAGAACCAGTTTTAAATTTGGTCTTCCAAATTCTCATTCACAACTGTATCGTACGAGAATTGGAAGAAAACATTTATTGAAAAACTGTTTTAATTGGTCTTCCAAATTCTCATCTATCAAATGTGTTCTCAACAAATTCTTTTGATTTGTGTAAGTAACGAGAATGTGGATTCACAACCGTATGTTGAAGAAAAGATTGATATTGAGAACCAGTTTTAATTGGTCTTCCAAATTCTCATCTATCAAATGTGTTCTCAACAAATTTGATTTTGTAAAGTACGAGAATGTGGATCACAAATGTAGCGTTGAAGAAAAACATTTATTGAAAACCAGTTTAATTGGTCTCCAAATTCTCATCTATCAAATGTGTTCTCAACAAATTTTGATTTTGGTAAACGTGAGAATGTGGATCCACAACTGTATGTTGAAGAAAACATTTATTGAAAACCAGTTTAATTGGTCTCCAAATTCTGATCTATCAAATGTACCAACAAATTCTTGATTAAAGTAACGTACGAGAATGTGGACCAACAACTGTGGTTGTTGAAGAAAAACATTTATTGAAAAACCAGTTTTAATTGGTCTTCCAAATTCTCATCTATCAAAATGTTCTCTCAACAAATTCTCTGATTTGTGTAAAGCATGAGAATGTGGATCCACAACTGTATGTTGAAGAAAACATTTATTGAAAAACCAGTTTTAATTGGAAAATCTATCAAATGTGTTTTCAACAAATTCTGATTTGTAAAGTCTTCCAAATGTTGAAGAAAAACATTTATTCATCTATCCAAATGATCTATCAAATGTGTTCTCAACAAATTTGATTGTGTAAATGAGAATGTAGATCCAAATTCTTGATTGGTCTTCCAAATTTGGATCTATCAAATGTGTTCTACAAATTTTGATTTGAATGAATGTAGATCCACAACTGTATGTTGAAGAAAAACATTTATTGAAAAAACCAGTCTTCCAAATTCTCATCTATCAAATGTGGCATGAGAATGTGGATTCACCAAATTGAAGAAAACATTTATTGAAACCAGTTTTAATTGGTCTTCCAAATTCTATCTATCAAATGTGTTCTCAAAAATTCTTGAGTTGTGTAAAGCATGAGAATGTGGATTCACAACTGTATGTTGAAGAAAACATTTATTGAAAACCAGTTTTAATTGGTCTTCCAAATTCTCATCTATCAAATGTGTTCTCAACAAATTCTTGATTGTGTAAAGTACGAGAATGTGGATTCACAACTGTATGTTGAAGAAAAACATTTATTGAAAACCAGTTTTAATTGGTCTTCCAAATTCTCATCTATCAAATGTGTTCTCAACAAATTCTTGATTTGTGTAAAGTACGAGAATGTGGATTCACAACTGTATGTTGAAGAAAAACATTTATTGAAAACCAGTTTTAATTGGTCTTCCAAATTCTCATCTATCAAATGTGTTCTCAACAAATTCTTGATTTGTGTAATGTACGAGAATGTGGATTCACAACTGTATGTTGAAGAAAAACATTTATTGAAAACCAGTTTTAATTGGTCTTCCAAATTCTCATCTATCAAATGTGTTCTCAACAAATTCTTGATTTGTGTAATGTACGAGAATGTGGATTCACAACTGTATGTTGAAGAAAAACATTTATTGAAAACCAGTTTTAATTGGTCTTCCAAATTCTCATCTATCAAATGTGTTCTCAACAAATTCTTGATTTGTGTAAAGTACGAGAATGTGGATTCACAACTGTATGTTGAAGAAAAACATTTATTGAAAACCAGTTTTAATTGGTCTTCCAAATTCTCATCTATCAAATGTGTTTCTCAACAAATTCTTGATTTGTGTAATGTACGAGAATGTGGATTCACAACTGTATGTTGAAGAAAAACATTTATTGAAAACCAGTTTTAATTGGTCTTCCAAATTCTCATCTATCAAATGTGTTCTCAACAAATTCTTGATTTGTGTAATGTACGAGAATGTGGATTCACAACTGTATGTTGAAGAAAAACATTTATTGAAACCAGTTTTAATTGGTCTTCCAAATTCTCATCTATCAAATGTGTTCTCAACAAATTCTTGATTTGTGTAATGTATGAGAATGTGGATTCACAACTGTATGTTGAAGAAAAACAAAAACCAGTTTTTAATTTCCAAATCATCTAAAACCAACAAAGATTTGTTTAATTTGGTTGAAGAAAACTTGAAAACCAAATTGGTCTTCCAAATTCTCATCTATCAAATGTGTTCTCAACAAATTCTTGATTTGTGTAATGTACGAGAATGTGGATTCACAACTGTATGTTGAATTGAAACCAGTTTTAATTGGTCTTCCAAATTTCATCTATCAAAAAACAAATTCTTGATTTGTGTTTACGAGAATGTGGATTCACAACTGTATGTTGAAGAAAAAAACATTTATTGAAAACCAGTTTTTAATTGGTCTCCAAATTCTCATCTATCAAATGTGTTCTCAACAAATTCTTGATTTTGTGTAATGCATGAGAATGTGGATTCACAACTGTATGTTGAAGAAAACATTTATTGAAAACCAGTTTTAATTGGTCTTCCAAATTCTCATCTATCAAATGTGTTCTCAACAAATTCTTGATTTGTGTAATGTACGAGAATGTGGATTCACAACTGTATGTTGAAGAAAAACATTTATTGAAAACCAGTTTTAATTGGTCTTCCAAATTCTCATCTAAATGTGTTCTCAACAAATTCTTGATTTGTGTAAAGTACGAGAATGTGGATTCACAACTGTATGTTGAAGAAAAACATTTATTGAAAACCAGTTTTAATTGGTCTTCCAAATTCTCATCTATCAAATGTGTTCTCAACAAATTCTTGATTTGTGTAATGTACGAGAATGTGGATTCACAACTGTATGTTGAAGAAAAACATTTATTGAAAACCAGTTTTAATTGGTCTTCCAAATTCTCATCTATCAAATGTGTTCTCAACAAATTCTTGATTTGTGTAATGTACGAGAATGTGGATCTGTATGTTGAAGAAAAATTTATTGAAAACCAGTTTTAATTGGTCTTCCAAATTTCATCTATCAAATGTTTCAACAAATTAGATTTGTGTAATGTACGAGAAATGGATCACAACTGTATGTTGAAGAAAAAATACTATTGAAAACTAGTTTGAATTGGTCTGTAAATTCATATCTATCAAATGTGTTCTCAACAAATCTTGATTTGTGTAATGTACGAGAATGGATCCACAACTGTATGTTGAAAACATTCTTGAGCAGTTTTTAAAAATTCTCATCTTTATTGAAATTCTTAGTTTTAATTGGTCTTCCAAATTCTCATTTATGAAAATAATGATTTTAATTAGTCTTAAATTCCTCTATCAAATTTCAACAAATTTTGATTTGTGTAATGTACGAGAATGTGTGATTCACAACTGTGCATGTTGAAGAAAGACATTATTTAAAACCAGTTTTAATTGGTCTTCCAAATTCTCATCTATCAAATGTGTTCTCAACAAATTCTTGATTTGTGTAATGTACGAAGAATGTGGATTCAACTTCTTATGTTGAAGAAAAACATTTATTGAAAACCAGTTTAATTGGTCTTCCAAATTCATCTATCAAAATGTGTTCTCAACAAATTTTCTTGATTTGTGTAATGTATGAAGAATGTGATTCCTTTATATTGAAGAAAACAACAGTTTTGTTGATGTAATTTCTCATCTATCAAAGAAGAAAAATTTTATTGAAAACCAGTTTTCTAAAGAAAAACAATTGGTAGTTTTAAATTCTCCATCTATCAAAATGTTTTCTCAACAAATTCTTTGATTTGTGTAATGCATGAGAATGTGGATTCACAAATTGTATGTTGGAAGAAAAACATTTATTGAAAACCAGTTTTAAGTGGTCTTAAATTCTCATCTATCAAATGTATTTCTCAAATTCTTGATTTGTATAATGTACGAATGTGGATTCAAATCGTATGTTGAGAAAAACAGAAAACATTTATTGAAATTCTCACCAGTTTTATTCTTGATTTGTGTAATGTGTCGAGAATGTGGATCCAAATTCCCATCGGTTTCAATGTGTTCTCATCTATCAAATTCTTGTAATTTGTGGATTAAGCTGTGTTGAAAAATGAGAATGGATGTCAACTTCAAATTCTTGATTTTATTTATGATAAGAAAACATTTATTGAAAAACATTTATTAGTTTTAATTGGTCTTCCGTTTCTCATCTATCAAATGTGTTCTCAACAAATTCTTGATTTGTGTAATATACGAGGAATGGTTCGCAACTGTATATTGAAGAAAACATTTATTGAAAACCAGTTTTAATTGGTCTTTCCAAATTTCATCTATCAAATGTATTTCTCAACAAATTCTTGATTTGTGTAATGTACGAGAATGTGGATTCCACAACTGTATAAGAAAAAACATTGAAAAAAACCAGTTTTAATTGGTCTTCCAAATTCTCATCTGTCAAATGTGTGTAATAAATTTCTTGATTTGTGCCTTAATGTACGAGAATGTGGATCAACAACTGTATGTTGAAGAAAAACATTTATTGGAAAAACCAGTTTTAATTGGTGCCCAAATTCTCATCTATCAAATGTGTTCTCAACAAAATTTTGATTTGTAATGTACGAGAATGTGGATTCCACAACTGTATGTTGACAAAAACATTTATTGAAAACCAGTTTTAATTGGTCTTCCAAATTTCATCTATCAAATGTGTTCTCAACAAATTCTTGATTTGTACAAAGTACATTTGTGAGAATGTGGATCATCTATCAACTGTATGTTGAAGAAAAACATTTATTGAAAACCAGTATGTTACTGTATGAAGAAAACATTTATTGAGAACCAGTTTTAATTGGTCTTCCAAATTCTCATCTATCAAATGTGTTCTCAAATTCTTGATTTGTGTAAAGTTGGATTCGCTGTATGTTGAAAACAGTTTTTTATTCCCAAATTTCATCTATCAAATGTGTTCTCAACAAATTTGTAATGTACGAGAATGTGGATTCACAAAAATTCTTGATCAAAATGTGTTCTCAACAAATTCTTGATTTGTGTAATGTACGGATGGACAACTGTATGTTGAAGAAAACATTTATTGAAAACCAGTTTTAATTATATCTTCCAAATTCTCATCTATCAAATGTGTTCTCAACAAATTCTTGATTTGTGTAATGTACGAGAATGTGGATTCACAACTGCATGTTGAAGAAAACATTTATTGAAAACCAGTTTTAATTGATCTTCCAAATTCTCATCTATCAAATGTGTTCTCAAATAAATTTTGATTTGTGTAATGAAGAAAACATTTATTGAAAACCAGTGGATTCACAACTATCAAATGTTGAAGAAAACATTTATTGAAAACCAGTTTTAATTGGTCTTCCAAATTCTCATCTATCAAATGTGTTCTCAACAAATTCTTGATTTGTGTAATGTACGAGAATGTGGATTCACAACTGTATGTTGAAGAAAAACATTTATTGAAAACCAGTTTTTAATTGGTCTTCCAAATTCTCATCTATCAAATGTGTTCTCAACAAATTCTTTGATTTGTGTAATGTACGAGAATGTGGATTCACAACTGTATGTTGAAGAAAAACATTTATTGAAAAACCAGTTTTAATTGGTCTTCCAAATTTCATCCATCAAATGTGTTCTCAACAAATTCTTTGATTTGTGTAATGTATGAGAATGTGGATTTAACAACTGTATGTTGAAGAAAAACATTTTATTGAAACCAGTTTTAATTGGTCTTCCAAATTCTCATCTATCAAATGTGTTCTCAACAAATTCTTGATTTTGTAATGTACGAGAATGTGGATTCACAACTGTATGTTGAAGAAAACAAAAACATTTATTGAAAACCAGTTTTGAGAAATTGGTCTTCCAAATTCTCATCTATCAAATGTGTTCTCAACAAATTCTTGATTTGTGTAATGTACGAGAATGTGGACCAACAACTGTATGTTGAAGAAAAACATTTATTGAAAACCAGTTTTAATTGGTCTTCCAAATTCTCATCTATCAAATGTGTTCTCAACAAAACATTTGATTTGTGTAATGTACGAGAATGTGGATTCACAACTGTATGTTAAAGAAAAACATTTATTGAGGATTCCAAAACCAGTTTTAATTGGTCTTCCAAATTCTCATCTATCAATGTGTTCTCAAGAAAATTTCTTGATTTGTGTAAGTAATGAGAATGTGGATTCACAACTGTATGTTGAAGAAAAAACATTTATTGAAAACCAGTTTTAATTGGTCTTCCAAATTTCATCTATCAAATGTGTTCTCAACAAATTCTTGATTTGTGTAAAGTCAACAACGAGAATTATTGAGTTTTCACAACTCTCATCTATGTTGAAGAAAAATTTTATTGAAAACCAGTTTTAATTGGTCTTCCAAATTCTCATCTATCAAATGTGTTCTCAACAAATTTTGATTTGTGTAAAGTACGAGAATGTGGATTCACAACTGTATGTTGAAGAAAAACATTTATTGAAAACCAGTTTTAATTGGTCTTCCAAATTCTCATCTATCAAATGTGTTCTCAACAAATTCTTGATTTGTGTAAAGTACGAGAATGTGGATTCAAAACTGTATGTTGAAGAAAACATTTATTGAAAACCAGTTTTAATTGGTCTTCCAAATTCTCATCTATCAAATGTGTTCTCAACAAATTCTTGATTTGTGTAATGTACGAGAATGTGGATTCACAACTGTATGTTGAAGAAAAACATTTATTGAAAACCAGTTTTAATTGGTCTTCCAAATTCATCTATCAAATGTGTTCTCAACAAATTCTTGATTTGTGTAAATGTACGAGAATGTGGATTCACAACTGTATGTTGAAGAAAACATTTATTGAAAACCAGTTTTAATTGGTCTTCCAAATTTCATCTATCAAAGGTGCCTAGAACGAAAAATTTTTTGTGTAAGGTGTACGAGAATGTGGATTCACAACTGTATGTTGAAGAAAAACATTTATTGAAAACCAGTTTTAATTGGTCTTCCAAATTCTCATCTATCAAATGTGTTCTCAACAAATTTTGATTTGTGTAAAGTACGAGAATGTGGATTCACAACTGTATGTTGAAGAAAAACATTTATTGTCTTCCAAAAACCAGATTTTTTAATTGGTCTTCCAAATTCTCATCTATCAAATGTGTTCTCAACAAATTCTTGATTTGTAAAGAGTACGAGAATGTGGATTCACAACTGTATGTTGAAGAAAAACATTTATTGAAAACCAGTTTTAATTGGTCTTCCAAATTCTCATCTATCAAATGTGTTCTCAACAAATTCTTGATTTGTAAAAAGTACGAGAATGTGGATTCACAACATTTATGTTGAAGAAAAACATTTATTGAAAACCAGAAGAAAAAATTGGTCTTCTCCAAATTCTCATCTATCAAATGTGTTCTCAAACAAATTCTTGATTTGTGTAAAGTACGAGAATCATTGGATTCAACAACTGTGTGTTGAAGATCAAAAAACATTTATTGAAACCAGTTTTAATTGGTCTTCCAAATTCTCATCTATCAAATGTGTTCTCAACAAATTTTGATTTGTGTAATGTACGAGAATGTGGATTCACAACTGTATGTTGAAGAAAAACATTTATTGAAAACCAGTTTTAATTGGTCTTCCAAATTCAAAATTTCATCTATCAAATGTGTTCTCAACAGTTTAAATTTGATTTGTGTAATGTACGAGAATGTGGATTCACAACTGTATGTTGAAGAAAAAATTGAAAACCAGTTTTAATTGGTCTTCCAAATTCTCATCTATCAATTGGTCTTCCAAATTTGTGTAAAGTACGAAATGTGGTTCTCTGTTGAAGAAAAAATTTATTGAGTTGGTCTTCCAAATTGTCACGAGAATGTGATTCAACAAACTTGAGTTGTGTAATGTTGAAAACTGCATGTTGAATTTATTTATTGAAAACCAGTTTTAATTGGTCTTCCAAATTCTCATCTATCAAATGTGTTCTCAACAAATTCTTGATTTGTGTAATGTACGAGAATGTGGATCCACAACTGTATGTTGAAGAAAAAACATTTATTGAAAACCAGTTTTTAATTGGTCTTCCAAATTCTCATCTATCAAATGTGTTCTCAACAAATTCTTGATTTGTGTAATGTGAAGAAAATGAGAATGTGGATTCACAAAATGTGTTCTCAACAAATTCTTGAGTATGTTGAAGAAAAAACATTTATTGAAAACCAGTTTTAATTGGTCTTCCAAATTCTCATCTATCAATGTGTTCTCAACAAAATTCTTGATTTGTGTAAAAACGAGAATGTGGATTCACAACTGTATGTTGAAGAAAAACATTTATTGAAAACCAGTTTTAATTGGTCTTCCAAATTTCATCTATCAAATGTGTTCTCATGAAATTCTTGATTTGTAATGTACGAGAATGTGGATTCACAACTGTATGTTGAAGAAAAAAACATTTATTGAAAACCAGTTTTAATTGGTCTTCCAAATTCTCATCTATCAAATGTGTTCTCAACAAATTCTTGATTTGTGTAAAGTACGAGAATGTGGATTCACAACTGTATGTTGAAGAAAAAACATTTATTGAAACCAGTTTTAATTGGTCTTCCAAATTCTCATCTATCAAATGTGTTCTCAACAAATTCTTGATTTGTGTAATGTACGAGAATGTGGATTCACAACTGTATATGAAGAAAACATTTATTGGGAAAACTAGTTTTAATTGGTCTTCCAAATCTTCTTTGCAACTGTGTTCTCAACAAATTTTGATTTTATGTAAATACAGAATGTGGATTCATAACAGTATGTTGAAGAAAACATTAAAATTGTTTTAATTGGTCTTCCAAATTCTAATTCATCACTAAGGGTCTCTCTCCCCATGCTATAAATGCAGGCGACCTCTTGCCTCGCATTTCTTTTTCCCTCCAGGCATCTATCAAATGTGTTCCACCTCGCGAGAATGGTGGGTTGAAGAAAAACATTTATTGAAAACCATTTAATTATCTTCCAAATTTCATCAAAATGTGTTCTCTTAATGTACGAGAAATCGTGGATTCTAAATCGTATGTTGAAGAAAAACATTTATTGAAACCAGTTTAAACATTCTTCCAAAATATCAAATGTTCTCAACAAATTTTTAGATTTGTCTATGTGCCTTATGTGGATTTTACAAGGAGAAAAACATTTATTGAAATATATTTAATTATCTTCCATATATATATATATATATATATATATCTTGTTTTATCTTCTTTCATCTTCAATTGGATTAACAACTGTATTTTGAAGAAAAACATTTTATTGAATATTCTGGGAGTTACGTGTTCCATAATTTTCAACGTAAATCAAACCGGTCCTCTACAAAAATGATTTGTGTAATGTTACTAAGATGAGGGTTGAAGGATATTGAAAACCGCCTTTTCCAAATTTTCAATAGGATCTTTGATTTTGCTATCAAACAGTAGTTGAAGAAAGGATATTATCTTCAGTTTAATTGGTCTACCAAATTATCTCCATGTCAAAAAATTTCCTGAAATATGTACTTCCTTTGTGGGGATTGAACCTGTAATGTTGAAGAAAACCATAATTTGAAAACTAAGTTAACCATTCAGTCATGAAAATGTGTTCTTGGGTCATCTGATTTGTTATGTACGAGAAGTGGGTCCGAGTTTTTATTATCCTGTTTATCAACAAAACAAATCTTGACGATTTACAAATGTCTGTGAAGAAAAATTTTAAAAAAACAGTTTTAACGTCAGTAAATGTAATTATCAAAATTTGCCCTCAAAAAACATTTTGCCATTTCTTTAATTTTACTAGAATGTGGATTTTCCCAATTATATTTAGTAACAAAAATATTGAAAACGCCGTTTTAATTGGTCTTCCAAACACAGATGAAAATGTTATAAAAAAATTTTTGATTTGGAAAGGAGAGAAGTTGATTGCAAACAAGTCAGGTTAAAGAAAACATTTATCTGAAAATGCGTCCTTTTTAATTGGTTTCCAAATTTCCTGTGTCGTTTGGCTGGATTGAACAAATTCTTTTTGATTTGTGTAACGTACGAGAATCTAAATCCAACGTTTCCTGTTGAAAATGATATTTAGTGCAAAACTAGAACGTGTTGTTCCAAATTTCATCAGCATCGTTTCTAACAAAATTCTGATTTGTGTAATGTACGAGCTCTCGTCCACAAATCAGAGTGTTGAAGAAAATCTAAATTGAAGCCTATGATTGGTTGTTTTCCAAATCACATATTCATCAAATGTGACTCAACAAATTTTGATTTGCTCCTTGTATGAGAATTCGTTAAAATAAGTTTTGAAGAAAACATTTATTGAAAAAAAACATTCTTTAATTTTTCCAAACTCTCATCTATCAATTGGATGGACAATGTTTTCTTGATTTTTCAGAATATGAGAATTTTGGATCGCAAAATTGTATATAGAAGAAACATATTTGGAATACCAGTTTTAATTGGTCATTATCAAAATGTGTTTCAACAAATTCATTTATAAAATGGTAATGTTAAGAAAAAACGATGAAAGAAAAATATCTAAATGATTTGTGTAATGTACGAGAATGTGGATTCACAACCGTATGTTGAAAAAAAACATTTATTGAGAACCAGTTTTAATTGATCTTCCAAATTCTCATCTATCAAATGTGTTCTCATCAAATTTTGATTTGTGTAATGTACGAGAATGTCATAACTGTATGTTGAAGAAAACAACATTGAAATTCAGTTTTAATTGGTCTTTCCAAATTCTCATCTATCAAATGTCACCAACAAATTCTTTGTGAAAATGTACGAGAATGTGGATTCATTAAACTGTATGTTGAAGAAAATTTATTGAAAACCAGTTTTAATTGGTCTTCCAAATTTTCATCTATCAAATGTGTTCTCAACAAATTTGATTTCCTTAAAGCACGAGAATGTGGATTCACAACTGTATGTTGAAGAAAAACATTTATTGAAAAAACAGTTTTAATTGGTTTTCCAAATAGCTCATCTATCAAATGTGTTATCAACAAACATTTTGATTTGTGAAAGTAACGAGAATGTGGATTCACAACTGCGGCGTCAAAGAAAAATTTTTTGAAAACTAGTTTTAATTGGCTTCCAATTTCTATCAAATGTGTTCAACAAATTTGATTTGTGTAAATCATGAATGTGATTCTGTATGTTGAAGAAAACATTTATTGAAAACTAGTTTAATTGGTCTTCCAAATTTCATCCATCAAATGTGTTCTCAACAAATTTTGAGTTGTGTAAAGTACGAGAATGTGGATTCACAACTGTATGTTGAAGAAAAACATTTATTGAAAACCAGTTTTAATTGGTCTTCCAAATTCTCATCTATCAAATGTGTTCTCAACAAATTTGATTTGTGTAAAGTACGAGAATGTGATTCACAACTGTATGTTGAAGAAAAAAGATTTATTGAAAAACCAGTTTTAATTGGTCTCTCCAAATTCTCATCTATCAAATGTGTTCTCAACAAATTTGATTTGTGTAAAGTATGAGAATGTGGATTCACAACTGTATGTTGAAGAAAAAAAGTTTGAAGTCTTCCAAATTCTCATCTAAAAACAAATTTGATTACGAGAAAACCAGTTTTGAAGAAAAAACATTTATTGAAAACTAGTTTTAATTGGTCTTCCAAATTTCTTCATCTATCAAATGTGTTCTCAATAAATTTTGATTTGTGTAAAGTACGAGAATGTGGATTCACAACTGTATGTTGAAGAAAAAACATTTATTGAAACCAGTTTTAATTGGTCTTCCAAATTCTCATCTATCAAATGTGTTCTCAACAAATTCTTGATTTGTGTAATGTACGAGAATGTGGATCACGTTCTGTATGTTGAAGAAAAACATTTATTGAAAACCAGTTTAATTGGTCTTCCAAATTCTCATCTATCAAATGTGTTCTCAACAAATTCTTGATTTGTGTAATGTATGAGAATGTGGATCCACAACTGCATGTTGAAGAAAAAACATTTATTGAAAACCAGTTTTAATTGGTCCAAATTTCATCTATCAAATGTGTTCTCAACAAATTTGATTTGTGTAATGTACTGGATCCACAACTGTATGTTGAAGAAAAAAACATTTATTGAAAACCAGTTTAATTGGTCTTCCAACCATATCTATCAAATGTGTTCTCAACAAATTCTTGATTTGTGTAAAGTACGAGAATGTGGATTCAAACTGTATGTTGAAGAAAACATTTATTGAAAAAACCAGTTTTAATTGGTCTCTCCAAATTCTCATCTATCAAATGTGTTCTCAACAAATTCTGATTTGTGTAAAGTACGAGAATGTGGATTCACAACTGTATGTTGAAGAAAAACAGTTTTAATTGGAAAACCAGTTTTAATTGGTTCTTCCAAATTTTCATCTATCAAATGTGTTCTCAACAAATTCTGATTTTGTAATGTACGAGAATGTGATTCACAACTGTATGTTGAAGAAAACATTTATTGAAAACCAGTTTTAATTGGTCTTCCAAATTCTCATCTATCAAATGTGTTCTCAACAAATTCTTGATTTGTGTAATGTACGAGAATGTGGATCACATTGAAAACTGTATGTTGAAGTTCAAAAAAACATTTATTGAAAAACCAGTTTTAATTGGTCTTCCAAATTCTCATCTATCAAATGTGTTCTCAACAAATTCTGATTTGTGTAATGTACGAGAATGGATCTACAACTGTATGTTGAAGAAAAAACATTTATTGAAAACCAGTTTTAATTGGTCTTCCAAATTCTCATCTATCAAATGTGTTCTCAACAAATTTTGATTTGTGTAATGTATGAGAATGTGGATTCACAACTGTATGTTGAAGAAAACATTTATTGAAAACCAGTTTTAATTGGTCTTCCAAATTCTCATCTATCAAATGTGTTCTCAACAAATTCTTGATTTGTGTAAAGTACGAGAATGTGGATTCACAACTGTATGTTGAAGAAAACATTTATTGAAAAAACCAGTTTAATTGGTCTTCCAAATTCTCATCTATCAAATGTGTTCTCAACAAATTCTTGATTTGTGTAATGTACGAGAATGTGGATTCACAACTGTATGTTGAAGAAAAACATTTATTGAAAACCGTTTTAATTAACTTCAAAATTAACAAATGTGTATGTTACGAGAATGGATCCACAAAAAAACATTTATTGAAAACCAGTTTTAATTGGTCTTCCAAATTTCATATCTATCAAATGTGTTCTCAACAAATTCTTGATTTGTGTAAAGTACGAGAATGTGGATTCACAACTGTATGTTGAAGAAAAACATTTATTGAAAACCGGTTTTAATTGGTCTTCCAAATTCTCATCTATCAAATGTGTTCTCAACAAATTCTTTTTGATTTGTGTAAGTACGAGAATGTGGATTCACAACTGTATGTTGAAGAAAAACATTTATTGAAAACCAGTTTTAATTGGTCTTCCAAATTTCATCTATCAAATGTGTTCTCAACAAATTTTTGATTTGTGTGAAAGTACGAGAATGTGGATTCACAACTGTATTTATTGAAAACCAGTTTTAATTGGTCTTCCAAATTCTCATCTATCAAATGTGTTCTCAATAAATTTTTGATTTGTGTAAAGCATGAGAATGTGGATTCACAATTTATGTTGAAGAAAAAATTTATTGAAAACCAGTTTTAATTGGTCTTCCAAATTTCATCTATCAAATGTGTTCTCAACAAATTTTGATTTGTGTAATGTATGAGAATGTGGATTCACAACTGTATGTTGAAGAAAAACATTTATTGAAAACCAGTTTTAATTGGTCTTCCAAATTTCATCTATCAAATGTGTTCTCAACAAATTTTGATTTGTGTAATGTACGAGAATGTGGATCCACAACTGTATGTTGAAGAAAAACATTTATTGAAAACCAGTTTTTAATTGGTCTTCCAAATTTCATCTATCAAATGTGTTCTCAACAAATTCTTGATTTGTGTAATGTACGAGAATGTGGATCACAACTGTATGTTGAAGAAAAAATTTATTGAAAAACCAGTTTTAATTGGTCTTCCAAATTCTCATCTATCAAATGTGTTCTCAACAAATTCTTGATTTGTGTAACGCACGAGAATGTGGATTCACAACTGTATGTTGAAGAAAACATTTATTGAAACCAGTTTTTTGGTCTTTGGTCTTCTAAATCAAATTGGATTCACAACTCATTTACAAAAACCAGTTTTAATTGAGTTTATCAAAATGTGTGAGAATGTGATTCTCAACTGTATGTTGAAGAAAAACATTTATTGAGTTTTAATTGTCTTCCAAATTCTCATCTAGAAATGTGTTCTCAACAATTCTTGATTTGTGTTGAAGAATGTGGAAACAACTGTATGTTGAAGAAAACATTTATTGAAAAACCAGTTTTAATTGGTCTTCCAAATTCTCATCTATCAAATGTGTTTCAACAAATTCTTGATTTGTGTAATGTACGAGAATGTGGATTCACAACTGTATGTTGAAGAAAAAACATTTATTGAAAACCAGTTTAATTGGTCTTCCAAATTCTCATCTATCAAATGTGTTCTCAACAAATTCTTGATTTGTGTAAATACGAGAATGTGGATTCACAACTGTATGTTGAAGAAAAAACATTTATTGAAAAACCAGTTTTAAAATGTCTTCAAATTTCTCATCTATCAAATGTGTTTCTCAAATTTTGATTTGTGTAATGTACGAGAATGTGGATCACAACTGTATGTTGAAGAAAAACATTTATTGAAAACCAGTTTTTAATTGGTCTTCCAAATTCTCATCTATCAAATGTGTTCTCAACAAATTCTTGATTTGTGTAATGTACGAGAATGGATCCACAACTGTATGTTGAAGAAAAAAACATTTATTGAAAAACCAGTTTTAATTGGTCTTCCAAATTTCAACTGTATGTTGTAAGTACGAGAATGATTCACAATTTGTTGAAGAAAACATTTATTGTTTTAATTGGTCTTCCAAATTCTCATCTATCAAATGTGTTCTCAACAAATTCTTGATTTTGTAAAGTAGAGAATGTGGATTCACAACTGTGTATGTTGAAGAAAAACATTTATTGAAAACCAGTTTTAATTGGTCTTCCAAAATTCTCATCTATCAAATGTGTTCTCAACAAATTCTTGATTTGTGTAATGTACGAGAATGTGGATTCACAACTGTATGTTGAAGAAAAAACATTTATTGAAAACCAGTTTTAATTGGTCTTCCAAATTCTCATCTATCAAATGTGTTCTCAACAAATTCTTGATTTGTGTAATGTACGAGAATGTGGATTCACAACTGTATGTTGAAGAAAACATTTATTGAAAACCAGTTTTTAATTGGTCTTCCAAATTCTCATCTATCAAATGTGTTCTCAACAAATTCTTGAGTTGTGTAATGTACGAGAATGTGGATTCCACAACTGTATGTTGAAGAAAAACATTTATTGAAACCAGTTTTAATTGGTCTTCCAAATTCTCATCTATCAAAATGTGTTCTCAACAAATTCTTGATTTGTGTAATGTACGAGAATGTGGATTCAATAAAACTGTATGTTGAAAAAACATTTATTGAAAAACCAGTTTTAATTGGTCTTCCAAATTCTCATCTATCAAATGTGTTCTCAACAAATTCTTGATTTGTGTAATGTACGAGAATGTGGATTCACAACTGTATGTTGAAGAAAAAAACATTTATTGAAAACCAGTTTTAATTGGTCTTCCAAATTCTCATCTATCAAATGTGTTCTCAACAAATTCTTGATTTGTGTAATGTACGAGAATGTGGATTCACAACTGTATGTTGAAGAAAACATTTATTGAAAACCAGTTTTAATTGGTCTTCCAAATTCTCATCTATCAAATGTGTTCTCAACAAATTCTTGATTTGTGTACGAGAATGTGGATTACAACTGTATGTTGAAGAAAACATTTATTGAAAACCAGTTTTAATTGGTCTTCCAAATTCTCATCTATCAAAAAATTCTTGATTTTATAAATACGAGAAAAAAACAACTGTATGTTGAAGAAAACATTTATTGAAAACCAGTTTTTGGTCTTCCAAATTCTCATCTATCAAATGTGTTCTCAACAAATTCTTGATTTTTGTAGTAATGTATTCGCCAACTGTATGAACAATGTGGATTCACAACTGTATGTTGAAGAAAAACATTTATTGAAACCAGTTTTAATTGGTCTTCCAAATTCTCATCTATCAAATGTGTTCTCAACAAATTCTTGATTTGTGTAATGTACGAGAATGTGGATTCACAACTGTATGTTGAAGAAAAACATTTATTGAAAACCAGTTTTAATTGGTCTTCCAAATTCTCATCTATCAAATGTGTTCTCAACAAATTCTTGATTTGTGTAATGTACGAGAATGTGGATTCACAACAACTGTATGTTGAAGAAAAACATTTATTGAAAACCAGTTTTAATTGGTCTTCCAAATTCTCATCTATCAAATGTGTTCTCAACAAATTCTTGATTTGTGTAAAAGTACGAGAATTGATTCACAACTGTATGTTGAAGAAAACATTTATTGAAAACCAGTTTTAATGGTCTTCCAAATTCTCATCTATCAAATGTTCTCAACAAATTCTTTGATTTGTAATGTGCGAGAATGTGGATTCACAACTGTATGTTGAAAAAAACATTTATTGAAAACCAGTTTTAATTGGTCTTCCAAATCATCTATCAAATGTGTTCTATCTTGATTTGTAAATGTGTTCTCAAAAACATTTATTGAAAACCAGTTTTTTGGTCTTAATCTATCAAATGTGTCAACAAATTCTCAATGTGTATACCGAAAATTCTTTGATTTGTGTAATGAGAATGTGGATCCACAACTGTATGTTGAAGAAAAACATTTATTGAAAACCAGTTTTAATTGGTCTTCAAATTCTCATCTATCAAATGTGTTCTCAACAAATTCTTGATTTGTGTAATGTACGAGAATGTGGATTCACAACTGTATGTTGAAGAAAAACATTTATTGAAAAACCAGTTTTAATTGGTCTTCCAAATTCTCATCTATCAAATGTGTTCTCAACAAATTCTTGATTTGTGTAATGTACGAGAATGTGGATTCACAACTGTATGTTGAAGAAAAACATTTATTGAAAACCAGTTTTAATTGGTCTTCCAAATTCTCATCTATCAAATGTGTTCTCAACAAATTCTTGATTTGTGAAAAACCAGATTTTAATTGTCTTCCAAAGAATGTGTGATTCACAAAACTGTATGTTGAAGAAAAAACATTTATTGAAAAAACCAGTTTTAATTGGTCTTCCAAATTCTCATCTATCAAATGTGTTCTCAACAAATTCTTGATTTGTGTAATGTACGAGAATGTGGATTCACAACTGTATGTTGAAGAAAAACATTTATTGAAAACCAGTTTTAATTGGTCTTCCAAATTCTCATCTATCAAATGTGTTCTCAACAAATTCTTGATTTGTGTAAAGTACGAATGTGGATTCACAACTGTATGTTGAAGAAAAACATTTATTGAAAACCAGTTTTAATTGGTCTTCCAAATTCTCATCTATCAAATGTGTTCTCAACAAATTCTTGATTTGTGTAATGTACGAGAATGTGGATCCACAACTGTATGTTGAAGAAAAACATTTATTGAAAACCAGTTTTAATTGGTCTTCCAAATTCTCATCTATCAAATGTGTTCTCAACAAATTCTTGATTTGTGTAAAGTACGAGAATGTGGATTCACAACTGTATGTTGAAGAAAAACATTTATTGAAAATCCAAAGTTTAATTGGTCTTCCAAATGTTCATCTATCAAATGTATTTCTCAACAAATTCTTGATTTGTGTAATGTATGAGAATGTGGATTCACAACTGTATGTTGAAGAAAACCAGTTTTATTGAAACCAAATTTCATTATCAAATGGTCTCAACAAATTCTTGATGTATCAAATGTGGATTCACAACTGTATGTTGAAGAAAAAACATTTATTGAAAAACCAGTTTTAATTGGTCTTCCAAATTCTCATCTATCAAATGTCTCAACAAATTCTTGAGTAAATGTGGATTCACAACTGTATGTTGAAGAAAACATTTATTGAAACCAGTTTTAATTGGTCTTCCAAATTCTCATCTATCAAATGTGTTCTCAACAAATTCTTGATTTGTGTAATGCATGAGAATGTGGATTCACAACTGTATGTTGAAGAAAAACATTTATTGAAAACCAGTTTTAATTGGTCTTCCAAATTCTCATCTATCAAATGTGTTCTCAACAAATTCTTGATTTGTGTAATGTACGAGAATGTGGATTCACAACTGTATGTTGAAGAAAAACATTTATTGAAAACCAGTTTTAATTGGTCTTCCAAATTCTCATCTATCAAATGTGTTCTCAACAAATTCTTGATTTGTGTAATGTACGAGAATGTGGATTCACAACTGTATGTTGAAGAAAACATTTATTGAAAACCAGTTTTAATTGGTCTTCCAAATTCTCATCTATCAAATGTGTTCTCAACAAATTCTTGATTTGTGTAATGTACGAGAATGTGGATTCACAACTGTATGTTGAAGAAAAAACATTTATTGAAAACCAGTTTTAATTGGTCTTCCAAATTCTCATCTATCAAATGTGTTCTCAACAAATTCTTGATTTGTGTAATGTACGAGAATGTGGATTCACAACTGTATGTTGAAAAGAAAAACATTTCCAAATTCTCATCTATCAAACCAGAAAATTCTCATCTATGAAAAAATGTGTTCTCAACAAATTCTTGATTTGTGTAACGTAATTGGATTCACAAATTGTATGTTGAAGAAAACATTTATTGAAACCAAATTGTCAAATTTCATCTATCAAATGTGTTCTCAACAAATTTTGTGTAATGTACGAGAATGTGGATTCACAACTGTATGTTGAAGAAAAACATTTATTGAAAACCAGTTTTAATTGGTCTTCCAAATTCTCATCTATCAAATGTGTTCTCAACAAATTCTTGAGTTGTGTAATGTACGAGAATGTGGATTCACAACTGTATGTTGAAGAAAAACATTTATTGAAAACCAGTTTTAATTGGTCTTCCAAATTCTCATCTATCAAATGTGTTCTCAACAAATTCTTGATTTGTGTAAAGTACGAGAATGTGGATCCACAACTGTATGTTGAAGAAAAACATTTATTGAGAACCAGTTTTAATTGGTCTTCCAAATTCTCATCTATCAAATGTGTTCTCAACAAATTCTTGAGTTGTGTAAAGTACGAGAATGTGGATTCACAACTGTATGTTGAAGAAAAAAAACATTTAAAACATTTATTGTTCTCAACAAATTCCAGTTTTATGAGAATTGGTCTTGAAGAAAACCAAGTTTTAATTGGTCTTCAAATTCTCATCTATCAAATGTGTTCTCAACAAATTCTTGATTTGTGTAAAAGTACGAGAATGTGGATTCACAACTGTATGTTGAAGAAAAACATTTATTGAAAACCAGTTTTAATTGGTCTTCCAAATTCTCATCTATCAAATGTGTTCTCAACAAATTCTTGATTTTGTAATGTACGAGAATGTGGATCCACAACTGTATGTTGAAGAAAACATTTATTGAAAACCAGTTTTAATTGGTCTTCATTCTCATCTAATTCTCATCTATCAAATGTGTTCTCAACAAATTCTTGATTTGTGTAATGTACGAGAATGTGGATTCACAACTGTATGTTGAAGAAAAACATTTATTGAAAACCAGTTTTAATTGGTCTTCCAAATTCTCATCTATCAAATGTGTTCTCAACAAAATTCTTGATTTGTGTAAAGTACGAGAATGTGGATTCACAACTGTATGTTGAAGAAAAACATTTATTGAAAACCAGTTTTAATTGGTCTTCCAAATTCTCATCTATCAAATGTGTTCTCAACAAATTCTTGATTTGTGTAATGTACGAGAATGTGGATTCACAACTGTATGTTGAAGAAAAAAAACAGTTTTATTGAAAACCAGTTTTAATTGGTCTTCCAAATTCTCATCTATCAAATGTGTTCTCAACAAATTCTTGATTTGTGTAAAGTACGAGAATGTGGATTCACAACTGTATGTTGAAGAAAAACATTTATTGAAAACCAGTTTTAATTGGTCTTCCAAATTCTCATCTATCAAATGTATGTTCTCAACAAATTCTTGATTTGTGTAATTCTCATACGAGAATGTGGATTCACAACTGTATGTTGAAGAAAACATTTATTGAAAAAACCAGTTTTAATTGGTCTTCCAAATTCTCATCTATCAAATGTGTTCTCAACAAATTCTTGATTTGTGTAATGTACGAGAATGTGGATTCACAACTGTATGTTGAAGAAAAACATTTATTGAAAACCAGTTTTAATTGGTCTTCCAAATTCTCATCTATCAAATGTTCTCAACAAATTCTTGTTCTCAATGAGAAATCACAACTTGATTTTGAAAACCAGTTTTAATTGGTCTTCCAAATTGTCATCTATCGACAAATGAGGTTGGATTGTGAGAATGTGGTCACAATGTATGTTGAAGAAAAACATTTATTGAAAACCAGTTTTAATTGGTCTTCCAAATTCTCATCTATCAAATGTGTTCTCAACAAATTCTTGATTTGTGTAATGTACGAGAATGTGGATTCACAACTGTATGTTGAAGAAAAAAAACATTTATTGAAAACCAGTTTTTAATTGGTCTTCCAAATTCTCATCTATCAAATGTGTTCTCAACAAATTCTTGATTTGTGTAAAGTACGAGAATGTGGATTCACAACTGTATGTTGAAGAAAAACATTTATTGAAAACCAGTTTTAATTGGTCTTCCAAATTCTCATCTATCAAATGTGTTCTCAACAAATTCTTGATTTGTGTAATGTACGAGAATGTGGATTCACAACTGTATGTTGAAGAAAAACATTTATTGAAAACCAGTTTTAATTGGTCTTCCAAATTTCATCTATCAAATGTGTTCTCAACAAATTCTTGATTTGTGTAAAAAATGAGAATGTGGATTCACAACTGTATGTTGAAGAAAAAACATTATTGAAAAACCAGTTTTAATTGGTCTTTCCAAATTCTCATCTATCAAATGTGTTCTCAACAAATTCTTGATTTGTGTAAAAAGTAATGAGAATGTGGATTCACAACTGTATGTTGAAGAAAAACATTTATTGAAAACCAGTTTTAATTGGTCTTCCAAATTCTCATCTATCAAATGTGTTCTCAACAAATTCTTGATTTGTGTAAAAGTATGTTGAGAATGTGGATTCACAACTGTATGTTGAAGAAAAACATTTATTTGAGAACCAGTTTTAATTGGTCTTCCAAATTCTCATCTATCAAATGTGTTCTCAACAAATTCTTGATTTGTGTAAAAGTACGAGAATGTGGATTCACAACTGTATGTTGAAGAAAAACATTTATTGAAACCAGTTTTAATTGGTCTTCCAAATTCTCATCTATCAAATGTTCTCAACAAATTCTTGATTTGTGTAAAGTATGAGAATGTGGATTCACAACTGTATGTTGAAGAAAAACATTTATTGAAAACCAGTTTTAATTGGTCTTCCAAATTCTCATCTATCAAATGTGTTCTCAACAAATTCTTGATTTGTGTAAAGTACGAGAATGTGGATTCACAACTGTATGTTGAAGAAAACATTTATTGAAAACCAGTTTTAATTGGTCTTCCAAATTCTCATCTATCAAATGTGTTCTCAACAAATTCTTGATTTGTGTAATGTACGAGAATGTGGATTCACAACTGTATGTTGAAGAAAAAACATTTATTGAAAACCAGTTTTAATTGGTCTTCCAAATTCTCATCTATCAAATGTGTTCTCAACAAATTCTTGATTTGTGTAAAGTACGAGAATGTGGATTCACAACTGTATGTTGAAGAAAAACATTTATTGAAAACCAGTTTTAATTGGTCTTCCAAATTCTCATCTATCAAATGTGTTCTCAACAAATTCTTGATTTGTGTAAAGTACGAGAATGTGGATTCACAACTCATGTATGTTGAAGAAAAACATTTATTGAAAACCAGTTTTAATTGGTCTTCCAAATTCTCATCTATCAAATGTGTTCTCAACAAATTCTTGATTTGTGTAAAGTACGAGAATGTGGATTCACAACTGTATGTTGAAGAAAACATTTATTGAAAACCAGTTTTAATTGGTCTTCCAAATTCTCATCTATCAAATGTGTTCTCAACAAATTCTTGATTTGTGTAATGTACGAGAATGTGGATTCACAACTGTATGTTGAAGAAAAACATTTATTGTCTTCCAAATTCTCATCTATCAAACCAGTTTTAATTGGTCTTGAAAACCAAATTCTCATCTATCAAATGTGTTCTCAACAAATTCTTGATTTGTGTAAAGTACGAGAATGTGGATTCAACTGTATGTTGAAGAAAAAACATTTATTGAAAACCAGTTTTAATTGGTCTTCCAAATTCTCATCTATCAAATGTGTTCTCAACAAATTCTTGATTTGTGTAATGTACGAGAATGTGGATTCACAACTGTATGTTGAAGAAAACATTTATTGAAAACCAGTTTTAATTGGTCTTCCAAATTCTCATCTATCAAATGTGTTCTCAACAAATTCTTGATTTGTGTAATGTACGAAGACATGTGTATGTTGAAGAAAACATTTATTGTATGTTAATTGGTCTTCCAAATTTCATTTATTGTTCTCAACAAACTTGATTTTTTAATTGGATTCTTCAAAGAAAAACATTTATTCAAACCAGTTTTAATTGGTCAACAAATTCTTGATTTGTGTAATGTAACGATTGATGTTTGTGGATCCGAGAACTGTATGTTGAAGAAAAACATTTATTGAAAACCAGTTTTAATTGGTCTTCCAAATTCTCATCTATCAAATGTGTTCTCAACAAATTCTTGATTTTGTGTAATGAATGAGAATGTGGATTCACACTGTATGTTGAAGAAAAAACATTTATTGAAAAAAAACCAGTTTTAATTGGTCTTCCAAATTCTCATCTATCAAATGTGTTTCAACAAATTCTTGATTTGTGTAATGTACGAGAATGTGGATTCACAACTGTATGTTGAAGAAAAACATTTATTGAAAACCAGTTTTAATTGGTCTTCCAAATTCTCATCTATCAAATGTGTTCTCAACAAATTCTTGATTTGTGTAATGTACGAGAATGTGGATTCACAACTGTATGTTGAAGAAAACATTTATTGAAAACCAGTTTTAATTGGTCTTCCAAATTCTCATCTATCAAATGTGTTCTCAACAAATTCTTCTTTTGAAGAATGTGGAGAACTGTATGTTGAAGAAAAAACTGTTTGTTGAAAACCAAAACATTTATTCCAAAAAACTATCAAATGTGTTTAACAAATTCTTGATCCAAATACATCGAGAATGTGGATTCACAACTGTATGTTGAAGAAAACATTTATTGAAAAACCAAATTCTTCCAAATTCTCATCTATCAAATGTGTTCTCAAAATTTCTTGATTTGTGAAACGAGAATGTGGATTCACAACTGTATGTTGAAGAAAAACATTTATTGAAAACCAGTTTTAATTGGTCTTCCAAATTCTCATCTATCAAATGTGTTCTCAACAAATTCTTGATTTGTGTAATGTACGAGAATGTGGATTCACAACTGTATGTTGAAGAAAACATTTATTGAAAACCAGTTTTAATTGGTCTTCCAAATTCTCATTCAAATGTATTTCTCAACAAATTCTTGATTTTTGTGTAAGAACGTGGATTCACATTCGCATGTTGAAGAAAAACATTTATTGAAAACCAGTTTTAATTGGTCTTCCAAATTCTCATCTATCAAATGTGTTCTCAACAAATTCTTGATTTGTGTAATGTACGAGAATGTGGATTCACAACTGTTGTTGAAGAAAACATTTATTGAAAACCAGTTTTAATTGGTCTTCCAAATTCTCATCTATCAAATGTGTTCTCAACAAATTCTTGATTTGTGTAATGTACGAGAATGTGGATTCACAACTGTATGTTGAAGAAAAACATTTATTGAAAACCAGTTTTAATTGGTCTTCCAAATTCTCATCTATCAAATGTGTTCTCAACAAATTCTTGATTTGTGTAATGTACGAGAATGTGGATTCACAACTGTATGTTGAAGAAAAACATTTATTGAAAACCAGTTTTAATTGGTCTTCCAAATTCTCATCTATCAAATGTGTTCTCAACAAATTCTTGATTTGTGTAACAAACGAGAATGTGGATTCACAACTGTATGTTGAAGAAAAACATTTATTGAAAAAACCAGTTTTAATTGGTCTTCCAAATTCTCATCTATCAAATGTGTTCTCAACAAATTCTTGATTTGTAATGTACGAGAATGTGGATTCACAACTGTATGTTGAAGAAAACATTTATTGAAAACCAGTTTTAATTGGTCTTCCAAATTCTCATCTATCAAATGTGTTCTCAACAAATTCTTGATTTGTGTAAAGTACGAGAATGTGGATTCACAACTGTATGTTGAAGAAAACATTTATTGAAAACCAGTTTTAATTGGTCTTCCAAATTCTCATCTATCAAATGTGTTCTCAACAAATTCTTGATTTGTGTAAAGTACGAGAATGTGGATTCACAACTGTATGTTGAAGAAAAAAACATTTATTGAAAACCAGTTTTAATTGGTCTTCCAAATTCTCATCTATCAAATGTGTTCTCAACAAATTCTTGATTTGTGTAAAGTACGAGAATGTGGATTCACAACTCATGTTGAAGAAAAAACATTTATTGAAAACCAGTTTTAATTGGTCTTCCAAATTCTCATCTATCAAAATGTGTTCTCAACAAATTCTTGATTTGTGTAAAGTACGAGAATGTGGATTCACAACTGTATGTTGAAGAGAAAAACATTTATTGAAAACCAGTTTTAATTGGTCTTCCAGTTTTTAATTGGTCTTCCAAATTCTCATCTATCAAATGTGTTCTCAACAAATTCTTGATTTGTGTAAAGTACGAGAATGTGGATTCAATAACTGTATGTTGAAGAAAAACATTTATTGAAAACCAGTTTTAATTGGTCTTCCAAATTCTCATCTATCAAATGTGTTCTCAACAAATTCTTGAGTTGTGTAATGTACGAGAATGTGGATTCACAACTGTATGTTGAAGAAAAACATTTATTGAAAAACCAGTTTTAATTGGTCTTCCAAATTCTCATCTATCAAATGTGTTCTCAACAAATTCTTGATTTGTGTAAAGTACGAGAATGTGGATTCACAACTGTATGTTGAAGAAAAACATTTATTGAAAACCAGTTTTAATTGGTCTTCCAAATTCTCATCTATCAAATGTGTTCTCAACAAATTCTTGATTTGTAAAGTACGAGAATGTGGATTCACAACTGTATGTTGAAGAAAAAACATTTATTGAAAACCAGTTTTAATTGGTCTTCCAAATTCTCATCTATCAAATGTGTTCTCAACAAATTCTTGATTTGAATAAAGTACGAGAATGTGGATTCACAACTGTATGTTGAAGAAAAACATTTATTGAAAAAACCAGTTTTAATTGGTCTTCCAAATTCTCATCTATCAAATGTGTTCTCAACAAATTCTTGATTTGTGTAAAGTACCAGAATGTGGATTCAAACAACTGTATGTTGAAAAAACATTTATTGAAAACCAGTTTTAATTGGTCTCATCTATCAAATGTGTTCTCATCTATAAAATGTGTTGGATTCACAACTGTATGTTGAAGAAAACATTTGTGTTTTAATTGGTCTTCCAAATTCTCGAGAATGAAAATGGATTCAACAAACTGTATGAATTGATTCACAACTGTATGTTGAAAAAAACATTTATTGAAAACCAGTTTTAATTGGTCTTCCAAATTCTCATCTATCAAATGTGTTCTCAACAAATTCTTGATTTGTGTAATGTACGAGAATGTGGATTCACAACTGTATGTTGAAGAAAAACATTTATTGAAAAAACCAGTTTTAATTGGTCTTCCAAATTCTCATCTATCAAATGTGTTCTCAACAAATTCTTGATTTGTGTAATGTACGAGAATGTGGATCCACAACTGTATGTTGAAGAAAACATTTAAAAAACATAGAAAACCAGTTTAATTGGTCTTCCAAATTCTCATCTATCAAATGTGTTCTCAAAAATTGGATTTGATTTGTTGAAAAATTTATTGAAATGTGGATCTATTAAAACTGTATGTTGAAGAAAACATTTATTGAAAACCAGTTTTAATTGGTCTTCCAAATTCTCATCTATCAAAATGTGTTCTCAACAAATTCTTGATTTTGTAAAGTATGAGAATCTTCACAAATGTTTCTTGAAAAAACCAGTTTTAATTGGTCTTCCAAATTTCATCTATCAAATGTGTTCTCAACAAATTTTGAGTTGTGTAAAGTACGAGAATGTGGATCCACAACTGTATGTTGAAGAAAAACATTTATTGAAAACCAGTTTTAATTGGTCTTCCAAATTCTCATCTATCAAATGTGTTCTCAACAAATTCTTGATTTGTGTAAAGTACGAGAATGTGGATTCACAACTGTATGTTGAAGAAAAACATTTATTGAAAACCAGTTTTAATTGGTCTTCCAAATTCTCATCTATCAAATGTGTTCTCAACAAATTCTTGATTTGTGTAAAGTACGAGAATGTGGATTCACAACTGTATGTTGAAGAAAAACATTTATTGAAAACCAGTTTTAATTGGTCTTCCAAATTCTCATCTATCAAATGTGTTCTCAACAAATTCTTGATTTGTAATGTACGAGAATGTGGATTCACAACTGTATGTTGAAGAAAAACATTTATTGAAAACCAGTTTTAATTGGTCTTCCAAATTCTCATCTATCAAATGTGTTCTCAACAAATTCTTGATTTGTGTAATGTACGAGAATGTGGATCCACAACTGTATGTTGAAGAAAACATTTATTGAAACCAGTTTTAATTGGTCTTCCAAATTCTCATCTATCAAATGTGTTCTCAACAAATTCTTGATTTGTGTAAAGTACGAGAATGTGGATTCAACTGTATGTTGAAGAAAAACATTTATTGAAAACCAGTTTTAATTGGTCTTCCAAATTCTCATCTATCAAATGTGTTCTCAACAAATTCTTGATTTGTAAAGTAATGAGAATTTGGATTCACAACTGTATGTTGAAGAAAACATTTATTGAAAACCAGTTTTAATTGGTCTTCCAAATTCTCATCTATCAAATGTGTTCTCAACAAATTCTTGATTTGTGTCTGAGAATGTGGATTTGTATGTTGAAGAAAACATTTATTGAAAACCAGTTTTAATTGGTCTTCCAAATTCTCATCTATCAAATGTGTTCTCAACAAATTCTTGAGTTGTGTAAATGTACGAGAATGTGGATTCACAACTGTATGTTGAAGAAAACATTTTAAAAAAGTTTTAATTTCTTCCAAATCCCTGTTCTATCAAAAACAAATTTTGATTTTTCCAAATTTCAATGTGGATTCTTTCTTGTTGTCAAACAAAAACATTTATTGAAAACCAACTCAATAAGAAAATTCTCATCTCAGGTGCCTCTGATTTCTTGATTTGTAAAACAGAAAAACTGTATGTTGAAGAAAAAAACATTTTTGAAAACCAGTTTTAATTCTCTTCCAAATTTCATCTATCAAATGTGTTCTCAAGAAAATTTTGACTTGTATGTATCGAGAAGTGGATTCAATATTGTTTTTAATTCGCTTTTTTCCAAATTAAAAATCAAGTTTTCAGGATATTATCTTCAAACAAAAATTCTGATTCTAACTCCTAACTGTGCCAGAAAAATTAGATTGTAAAACAAGTTTAAGGGTTTTCTTAAATTCAAAATGTTCTTTCTTTCTGATTTTTTTCATTAACGAAGGACAAGTATTTAAATGAATAAACATTACATATTCAATTTTAAAGGTTGCCATTCCTTTTTCAGCGAGAAGATTGCCACATAATTGAAGTTATAACGAAATCAATCAGTTATTGCCATCTATAAATTTACACCTTAGGCGATCATGTATCTTTGGAATGACTGATGACGAAATTAGGTTGCCATTCATTTCTGCGGTAGACCAGTTACCATCCATGGTTAGAAGAACGTGGCCTACCCTGCTATTTATCTTAGCTTGAGAACCAGGATTCAACCTTTACAAAATGAATTTAACAGATTTGAGTGGAATTCACGAGCTCTCCGAAAAACAACAACAACAACAATAATAATAGCATTAGTAGTAGTAGTAGTAGTAATAGAAGCTGTAATGCTGTATGGAGAATTGGTGTCATAGGATCTCTGACATAACGCATGACATATGAACGTAAATAATAATAATAATAATAATAATAATAATAATAATAATAATAAAATTAATAATAGTAATAAAATTAATAATAAAAATAATAATAATAATAATAATAAAATTAATAATAAAAATAATAATGGTGATGCTACGAAACTTGATATTACATGACTTCCTACAGAATTCAGACGATAAAATTGTAATGAATAATAATAATGATAACAATAATAATAATAATCTCAGGATGTTCTATACTTGCCCCAAATGAATATAAAAATCGTCACGATAGAGTGGGGCAATACTTACACTGGACAATGTGCAAACACTTTGGAAAATGTGTAAGCAAACACTGGTATGAACATCGGCCAGCGCCGGTTACAGAAATAGAAGATGTCACCATTCTATGGGATTATACCATCCACACAGACAGAAAAATTGAAGCAAATAGGCCGGACATTATTGTCAAAAACCAGAAAAAAAAAAACTTGCCTACTAATTGATATGGCTTGTCCAGCGGATTGTAACATAGCAACCAAGGAATTTGAAAAACTATCAAAAATACAAAGACCTGGAAATTGAAATAGAAAAAATGTGGAAATTGAAAACAAGAATAATACCAGTGGTAATAGGTGCACTTGGAATTATAAAAATGGAACAAAACAACACATTGAAAGAATCCTGGAAACCCCAGCTTAAGAGACATACAGAAAATTGTCTTATTAAGTACAGCACACACACTAAGGAGAACTTTGTCTATGTAACGCTAGCAACTTCATCGAGATAAAAAAAAAAAAAAAAAAAAAAAAAATTAACATGAAAATGTAATATAACAACACACCACGACCTGCCTTAGGTCTTTCCGCAGACTTGGTAGGTAGTGTGTCCATAGCAGAAATAATAATAATAATAATAATAATAATAATAATAATAATAATAATAAAACTGAATGCTCTTTCTTATTGATATGACAGTCCCTACAGATTGTAATGTGTATTTGAAGAACTTTTTAAAAAATCTATCAAAATACAAAGATCTTGAAGTGGAAAATAAAGGGAATGTAATAGATTCGACTAGAATTCGGCTCTCTGACCCCTAAATCCGATAAAAATATGCTATCTATTCTCGTATTTTGCATTGAAAATTTTTATGATAAAATATTGAACTCCTTTTGTTTTGTTATTACACCACACACAAATGCAGCATTTCTGCGAAATACTGTATCTGATAATTCACAAAACTTATTGTTTTCTTTGAGAACGTCAGTTATTTGTTCCCGTAAAGACTAAATATTGACCAATACTTGTCATTGCGATAAGCAGCGTATTTTTGAGTGATATATAAATTCTACACTAATTGCATCGTCATCTATCATCAACATGTTTCGAAACTGACGGTGCCTCATGTCATTTGCTTGTATATAGTTCGCAATACTTATACTCTTTTGTTATTTAAAATAGCGGAATTTGCACAGAGATGTTGCTGGTACAGAATGCAGCGAAAAGAAATCAGTGCATTTGGAGCTGTAGTTTCTCTTTATCAGACGTGCAATGAATCCTTCATTTTTGGCCATCATAACTAGAGCACCATCAGTACACACACTTACCAATTTAGTAAGATTAAGCCTAACCTTATGCCATGTTTATTTGAAGTTATTAAAAAATCTATTCCTCGTGTCTTTTCTTTAAGTCTGCCGACAGCAAGTAATCATACTTATTATAAAACCCAGATTGTGTGTGTGTGATTGTGTGTGTGTGTGTGTGTGTGTGTGTGTGTGTGTGTGTGTGTGTTGTGTGTCTGTACGTTTATATATTGGATGGATTTCCAACATTTTTCAAACCGATTTCAACAAAACTTCACAGGACTACGTAAAATTACATTGCGGTGGTTCTGACAGCGCAAAAATTGAAAATTTCAATTGTTTTTGCACGAAATCAATTTGAAAACACGATTAAGAGGCATCGCGAGAATGAAAGGGGACAACTCATATCAAGTTATACTTATTATAAAAACCCAGGTTGATTGTGTGTTTGTGTGTGTTCGTTTATATATGGGATTGATTTCCAACATTTTTCAACCGATTTCAAACAAAACTTCACTTTTTGGGAGCAGGTAATATTTCTTATTGTCTTAACACTTTTTTCTTTATTTTACATTCAGAATGCTTTAAATATTCCATTTACATGGCAATTTTTTATAATAAAATTTTATTCAATCATGTAGACTCATAACGATTGAAAACAATTTTTTTTTATTTGAATTTTGGGTTTGACCAATTCGTAAAAAAAAAACGAAAAACCAAAAAAAACTACTTAAGACATGCGTGTCTGTCAACCTTAAACAATAATCTTTGTCAATTTTATTTTTCAGTCTTTATGATGGTCGATACTTGATCTATCTCTTACAGTTATATTCCTTGGGTAACGCCGGGCTCTACTGCTACTTCTTCATATAATTGAAAATCATCAGTTATTGCATGAATGAAATACAATACTTGTACTGAATTAGTGGAATCTGTCGATTCATCGAAAGCAAAAGAGAAATAAACATTTTGTCTTTTTTATTATTATATTTTGAAGCTGCTCTGTTACATGACTGGCCAATTCATGCTGTCGGTCTGTATTAGTCGTTCTTTAAAGATTTTACATTTTTATATTTGTTATCTTTATCTGAATCTAAATATTTAACGACTTCTACAATGCATTCCTTTATGAGTTCTACATCACTGAATGGTTTACCTTTTTTTCCAAGCAAATATACATCTTTATAGCTTGCTTCTGTTGCAGCATCTCCTGAATTTAATTCAGAATGGTATAATTGTCTTTTACTTTCCCTCTTTTAGTTTCGGCAGTGCAACCCTTCGAGTTTCCCCCTCCAATTTAGCAGATTTATTTTCTCTTTGTGAACAACATCATGTTGATGCACGTTGTATATTCGAACTGTTGGAGTATCACAAAGCAAGAAATACATTGAATCAATAGCTTCATCTACTGCAAGGAAAGTTGGCTCTCTGTGTTGTGCCAGAAGGTTTTTTTTCTCGTCTGAACCCACCCTTCAAATCTGTAAATCAACCGTCCGCCCTTGCATGGAATATTGCTGTCATATATGGTCTGGTGCTCCCGCTGTACGCCTCGAGGTCCTCGGCAAAATCCAGAGACAAATATGCAAGGTGATAGGTCCTGGTCTGGCACCTAGTCTACAACCGCTATCCCACAGACGTACTGCGGCCTCCCTCTGTCTCTTCTACAAATATTTTCACGGCAGCTGTTCCGACGAGCTACAGTCGCAGGTTCCCGGAATGCATGATTCTAAGCGAACTACCAGGCTGGCATCTCGATCCCACCCTTTCACTGTCAAAACGGTTAAATGTAATCGTCTCTTCTACTCAAACAGCTTCTTCTCTCGCACTTCTCGTTTGTGGTACCCCCTTCCCCTTTCTTGCTTCCCCGATGTTTATAATCTTCAAATATTCAAGTGTAATGTCAATCGACATCTGACACCATGAGCTTATTCTCCGTCCTCTTCTGTGTCCTTTCTCCAAACGCGCCTCTTTGCTCTTGTTCTCAATCCTCTGTGCTAGTGGCACTTCCGCCTTGCTTGGGGGATTGTTAAAAAATAAGACATTTTATCACTGTTAAACACTAAATGATGTTGCAATTCCCATTACTCCTTGAAGAGTTTATTTTAATTGTGGGGATATAATGGGTTAAAATTAATAGAGAAATGATTTTATCCTGAAAAAGATCAATAAATAAATAAAGGGTGTTTCATTAAGACGGATCAAAGTCAGCAGTAAATAAATCAATGTTATTGGTGAAAATGTATTTATTTCTCTATTGGATCATGTTATCTAAGTCATGACAATTATGCGGGAAAAATAATATCGCCCAAATGTCCGCCAAATCTGAAAGAAAAAGATCATTAGACGCTTAAAATTAATTCACACTTAAAATAGGTTCAAGATATTAGAACACCCTTTATTAGCTAAACGATAAATGAATATTGGCAAACACAAAGAATTAGGTTATATATGCGCTGTTGTTATTGAAAATCACGCTAATTATCTGCATGGAAGATCAGTATACATAATCAAAATTAGTAAAGATACTACGAACAGTTAAAATATGCAGGCATCGTCATAATTAAAGTTGGATTATAGCCTCAAATAAGAAAGGGAAATTTTATGTTCAAAAAGGGAAATTTTGACGGCTTGCCTAGGGAAATATGGTTGTGGGCATCTGGCAACACTGCTCAATATGCAGGTTTGTAGAGCTGACATCTAAATCTTCAACTCTAACTTTGGATAAAAATTTTTGAATTTTGAAATTTCCGACCCCGGCTCCGGCTCCGGCTCCGGCTCCGGCTCTGACTCCGAGCTCTAGCTAGTCTCACAGTAATGATTGATATACCTTACTGAAATTGGACCTTGCTCGCTGCTATTTATTGGCCATAGCGGACGGCTACTAATCTAATTCTAATGATTATAGCTCTGCCTTTAATCTTTTATTATTGATTATAATATAATCAATAATTGATTACTGATAACAACTGAATATATATATATATATATATATATATATATATATATATGGGGGAGTGGCTTATATTTTATATCATAAAGAAACAATTTATACAAAGAATTAAACAAACAACAATATTTGAAATTGTCGAACGTACTTGGCAAGTGTCTTCCATCTGACAACAACTCGAATATAAGGATATTATTCATTGGGAATTGATAGTAAGTTAAGTCTTTTAGGGAAGCAATTTCGACATTAATCACATTAATATTGCTATTTAATTATTTGCATAAATTTTTTTTTTTATATATATATATATATATATATATATATATATATATAGAGAGAGAGAGAGAGAGAGAGAGAGAGAGAGAAAGAAGAGGTTATAGCTGTTCCAACAAGATAAAAGTGTATATTCTAAAAAAAAGCGAAAAATCGCAAACATTTTTGGTTATAATGTGGACTTTTTAAAATATATATTATACTTTATTTTTCATGTTTTTGAAACACGAGTTTCTACTATTGCGACCTTCATCAGGCAAAGAATGATTACTTTCACATATTATTAAAAGAAATTAATTTTCCTCATGTTTTCCGATGTTTAACTATAGTCTTTTTTGCGTCGTAGTAACCCAAGTGTTTCTTCTTGGACTGGTGGCAAAAGTATTCTTCTCTTTAAGGGGTAATAAAACAATTAGGATTGGTCAGAGAAAGGGTGAAGCGGGGATGTCTTCTTACTTATCTTTAACATCGCCCGAGGAGACACATTTATACTGTTGAAACTTGATTGTTATTGTGTAGCGATTTTTAACATGTTTTTGTTTTAATATCCTAAAATTAAATATATATATATATATATATATATATATATATATATATATATATATATGTATATATAACGGTGTGTTTGGGTAGCAAGGTCTCTTTAATACAAATTTTGCTCAACAAGACTGACAATTCTTTTGTTAAGTTTTTATTATATTTTTCATGTATGCATTCAAGTCTTTTCTTTTCTGGGCTTAAGTTTATAAAATTATCTACATGTGGTTGATTACGAGCGCCTTCGGATAATCTACTATCCTTTTTCAACGATTTTAATTCTAATATAATAATAAGTGGTGGGTGAGCGTTGTTGCAAGCAGTCTAGAAGTTGCTGAAAAGGAGACATATTTGTTTTTTTTCCCCAAATACTGTCAGTACATTGCTCTTCCTATATATAAAAAACAAACCTTAATAACTTCAGCTATGCACGCGGCCAAGGAAAAAGTGGATAGATTACAGAGAAAGAAAGAGAGACTAAGAGTGAGAGAGAGAGTGTGTGAAAAGATTTAGATAGATAGATAGATAGATAGATAGATAGATAGATAGATAGATAGATAGATAGATAGATATGAACAGATTCAGATAGATAGATAGATAGATAGATAGATAGATAGATAGATAGATAGCCCTTACTAATTTCAGTTATAGACGCGACCAAGGACAAGATGGATAGATTAAAGAGAGAGAGAGAGTAAAAGTGAGAGATAATGTGAACAGGTTTAGATAGATAGATAGATAGATAGATAGATAGATAGATAGAATGGATAAATAGATAGATGGAAGGCAGATTCAGATTTAGATAGATAGATAGATAGATAGATAGATAGATAGATAGATACTAATAGATATATAGAAGGGACTGAGATACAAGATGGATAGATTAAAGAGATAGAGAGATAAAAGTGACTAATTAATGTTATAGACAGGTTTAGATAGATAGATAGATAGATAGATAGATAGATATCGAAACGTAAGAGAGAGATAGTGAACAGGTTTAAAATGATTTAGATAGATAGATAGATAGATAGATAGATAGATAGATAGATAGATAGATAACCCTTACTAATTTCAGTTATAGACGCTGCCAAGGAAAAGATGGATAGATTAAAGAGAGAGAGAGAGAGTAAGAGTGAGAGAGATAGTGTGAACAGGTTTAGATAGATAGATAGATAGATAGATAGATAGATAGATAGATAGATAGATATCTTTCGTGTCCGTGCTTAAACTTTAATAAGTGGACCAATAGTATGTTTCCCTAAGGAACAAAGAAATTGTCCCCCCAAATAAATCATTTCTCTGCTATTGTCTGCACGGCTTTCAGGAATTAAAAGCGCTAAAAATGCGCTCGGGCCCCGATTCTTCCCCATAAGTATTTCCCCCGAGAGACACAACTTATCCCTTTAAATTTCAATGGAAATGACCAATAAAAAAAGGCAGCAGTGACTCAGCAACGTCGCCTTAAAATTAGCCAACATGAACTGAAATAAATCAAAATTACTTTTTTATGATCTGTGCTTCGCTGAAT
>CAHIKZ030002638.1:210000-270000 GCA_903632075.3 Acanthosepion pharaonis
ACAGACTGTGATAGATAGATAGATAGATAGATAGATAGATAGATATAAACAGACTGAGATAGACAGATAGATATGATAGGAACAGAATGAGATAGATAGATAGATAGATAGATAGATAGTGTCATGGGTCCTTACCTATAACTACAGAGGGAACTCTTCCTAACACTATGTATACTACACCTCTCAAGAGAGAGGGTCGAATCGAGCCGAGCTTCTCGGCTTGACGGTCGAACTATCTGCCTCTGAGCAGAGAGGAACCCGAACGAGGCTCCACCGAAGCCCAGAGTCTCGTTCGGGGAGGTTGACCAACCCAATCCCGTTTATACGGGTTATACGGGCAATTTTTTTGGCCGAGCCAATCGAGAAACCCGCGTTAAACTCGGCCTTGTGCCACATGCAACCCTCGTGTTGGGGTGGCTAGATACCGAATCAAACCGAGCTTCTCGGCTTGACGGTCGGACTCTCTGCCTCTGAGCAGAGAGAAACCCGGACGAGGTTCCGCCGAAGGGTAGAGTCTCGTTCGGGGAGGTTGACCAACACGATTCTGTTTTTACAGTTTCTACGGGCATTTTTGGGCCAAGCCTACGGGCTCGGAAAACCCACGTTAAACTCGGCCTTGTGCCACATCTTTCCCTCGTTGGGCGGGGGTCAAGTAAATAGTGAATCGAGTCGAGTCGATAGTAGTCTAAACCAGACTGACAGTCATACTAACACAAAAAGGAACACATTAAGATAGATAGATAGATAGATAGATAGATAGATAGATAGATAGATAGATAGATAAAAAAAAAACAACCTTTACTAACTTCAGTTATGGACGCGGACAAGGAAACGATGGATAAATTAAGGAGAGAGAAAGAGAGAGTAAGAGTTAGAGAGATAGTGCGATCAGGTTTAAATACATAGATAGATAGATAGATAGATAGATAGATATCGAAAAAAAATAATAGTTGGTTTATATATTTTAATGAGTTAGTAAAATTTATAACTTTATGAATAAAATTGTTTTCATATTTATTTCTTTATAAATTGGCAAATGAAAAATATTGCATTGCATTAATTTTAATTTTATTAGTTTTTAGAATGTTGCAATTATAAAATTCTTCTTGTAAATAAACAATCTAACAAATAAATAGAGTTTAATATTTTTGTTGTAAATTCTCAAGATCAAAAAAAAAATGTGGAAATTCATTTTCATCGTATGTTTAGGTTTTATTCCAATTCTAATCATCGCTTTTAAAAAAATAAAAAAAAATTGCTGGGAAGCGGAGGTAATTAAAAATGCAGTGTCAGGGGGAAAAAACATTCTTTTGACACTACGTCCTTTTGCGGACACGTTTATCCATGTTTGCCATTTTTTATTGTGTCCCTGAACAAGGTACATTTCATCATGCAGAAAAAAATTACTGGTCTCTACGCTAAGATATCCGATTTAGTCTATTATTCTTAATTATCATATGCGAAGCTTATTGAAGGGGTGGAAAAGAAAGTTTATTTTATTTTTGCGATATTTCTACTCACAAGGGGTCAGGGAAATTGGATCTAATGAAACGGAACACCGTTTTAATTAATATTTTAATCATGCGAAAGGAATAAAATTCGGAAGCCTATTAAAATAAATCCGTTTTAAATTACAGGTGCAAGTGTACTCTATAGGTTTGTTTGTTTTTTTTTCCCGAATGTCGCTGACTTCACGCACGTGACCATTTCAAAAAGAGAAAATTCCTCGTTTTAAAAGAAATCTAGTTATTTTTTTTATCTAATTTTTTGTTTATCGTTTTCTTTCCAAGTAAATGCCTTTATCATTTCTGATTTTTATTTTTTTATTTTTCAATAATTAAAAAAAAAAAAAAAACGCCTTTGTTTTAAATTAGGTTTCTTATTTTAGTTTCTAAAAAAAAATGCTACACAAAATTTAAAAAAAAAAAGAAAAGCGAAGAAAATATGGAGAAAAAAAGAGCGAAAAGAAAAGAAAAAGTAAAAACAAAAAAAAAAGCAAAACTTAATGACAAACAAGTTTTTGTTAAAAAGTGAGAGAAATCATGGCTCTCTACAACTTCCTGACTTCTTTTTTCTATTAGCCTCTTTACTGGCTCTCTTATTCGACGGCTTGCGGCTATATCACGTTGAATGACCAAATCTCCCCCGATCACCGAAGTTAAGCAACGTCCAGCCTGGTCAGTACCTAGATAGATGATCGTTTGAGAATACCAGGTGCTGTAAAATTGGATGTAACGTTCGTATGGCTTACGACCATATCACGTTGAATGACCGGTTCTCATCCGACCACAGAAGTTAAGCAAAGGCGAGACTGGTCAGTACATAGATCATGTCTCTATTGTTTCAAGTCTCCTCCTCCTCCGTGAAAAGATTATTCTACATTCACCGGCCTGCTAGAGATTAAATATTATATAGCAGTTCAGCACTCTTTTCTTTGTTCCTAACATTTTCTAACTCTTAATATGTTTTTAATTTCTGAAAGGTAACTTTAGTTGATCATATATCTCTTCAGCTTTCTGTGCCACATTTTTAACCAAAGAAAAGATAGAAAGAAAAGAAAGATGGATCGGATAGATAGATATAATTTTTTTTTTAATAATTAGAAAGAAAAAAGAAAGAAATTCAGGATCAGATAGATAGATAGATAGATAGATGAATAGATAGATAGATAGAATTAGATATAAACAGAATGTGAAATTTTTTAAAAAAAAGAAAGAAAGAAAAAAGAAAGAAAGGGACAGCATCAGATAGAAGATAGATTGAGAAAAAAGAAAAAGAAAGAAAGAAAGAAAGAAGAGGGAGGATCGGATAGATAGATAGATAGATAGATAGATAGATAGATAGATAGATAGATAGATAGAGAAAGAAAAAAGAAAAGGATCAGATAGATAGATAGATAGATAGATAGATAGATAGAAACAGAATTGAAGAAAGGAAAGAAAGACAGCATCAGATAGAAGATTGAGAAAGAAAGAAAGAAAGAAAGAAAGAAAGAAAGACACAGCATCAGATAGATAGATTGAGAAAGAAAGAAAGAAAGAAAGAAAGAAAGAAAGAAAGAAAGAGGATCTGATAGATAGATAGATAGATAGATAGATAGATAGATAGATAGAAACAGAATCTGAAAGTTAGTTAGAAAAAAAGAAAGAAAGAAAGAAAGAAAGAAAGAAAGAAAGCACAAAAATAGATAGATTGAGAAAGAAAAGAAAGAAAGAAAGAAAGAAAAAATAAAGAAAAGAAAGAGGATTATTAGATAAATAAAGAAAGATAGAAAATAAATAGAAGAAAAGAATCTGAAAGTTAGTTTGAAAGATTCAAAGAAAAGAAAGATAACAGGACAGCATCAAATCGATAGATAGATTGAGAAAGAAAGAAAGAAAGAAAGAAAGAAACAGGATCAGATAGATAGATAGATAGATAGATAGATAGATAGATAATGGTGGAACATTTTCTAGCGTACGCAGGCCAGTAGAGGAAGTAAATACTGTTTAAAATAAATGGAAGGTCTACTCAAATACTTATCCACTAAAGATAACCTTTGATGTAAGAAATATATGTCGGATTAAAAATAAAGATGATTAATTCATAATTCTATGTCAATAAGCATTCCTGAATTTGTCTTTTATGAAAATATCTGTTATTGCTTTTATTTCCCTGTCAGTTTGAATTGGCATGTCCCAGAGGATAGTTACATCGTTATTTTGGGTAACTGTGTCTGGTTGGTTCACATACCATCTCTCAGTGGTTTCAATTTTGTGCTTCTTGCATAGCTTCCATTGCACATATAATCGCTACTTTGTTGTTGATGTTGTTATTATTATCATTATTATTATTATTATTATGATTATTATTATTTCCTTTGATTTTTGTTATATATCTATTTCCTTCCGGCTCCCATCAAGAGACCTAAGGTCAGAAATGGCATCATTTTTCACTGCTCATTTGTGTGGGAAAAAAAACAGCTATAAATGCATACACATTTTTACATAGATAATGCCCTTCGTAATGTGTGAGCTGTAGTTGTAAGAACAATTTTTTTTGTATTTCTTTAAGGTATCGGTTGACAGAGAATCCCTTCAATAAGTCTACCAGGACCTTTTCTAATCAGTCCGAGGCACAAGTGAAATTATTGATATCTTTAAGTTCAAAATTTTGGAGATTTTCACCTCAAGATCCTTGTATTTTGATAGGTTTATTTTTTTTTAAGATCTTCAAAGACACATTACACTCTGTAGGAACTTTCATGTCAATAAGAAAGCACATTCAGTTTTATTATTATTATTATTATTATTATTATCATCAGTATTATTGTTGTTTTTGTTGTTGATGTTATTATTATTATTATTATTATTCACTGTAATTTTATCGTCTGGATTCTGTAGAAAGTCATGTCATATCAAGTATCGTATCATCACCATTATTATTATTATTATTTGCGTTCAAATGTCGTACGTTATGTCGGAGGTCATATGATATCAATTCTCCATTGAGCATTACAGCCTCTATTACTGCTATTACTAATATTATCATTATTAGTAGTAGTAGTAGTATTGAGGAATTGGAGAGCCGTGATCGAATTCCAATGAAATCCATTATATTTCACTTACGTGCTAATACCTTTCGGAAAGGTATAAATCCTCTTCTTTTCCAACCGCTACAAGCTATGGTTAAATAGCAGGACAAACCGGGTTCTGTAGCCTTGGATAGCAACTGGTCTACAGCAGAAAGAAATGGAAACCTATTGCGAGAAAAATCTGCCTCGTCAGTCATGTATCGAAAGATATATGATCGCCTCAGCGTGTATTACGCATGGCACCTAACTGACTGATTATTATCCAATAAGGTCTTCTGTTATGGATAATGTATAAAGTTAAAAGATATTTTGTGTGTTATAATTAGCACAAGGGAAAATTTTGAAAATGTCGATCTTCATTTCCCAGTGCAAGAGATTAAAAACACGTGAACCTTGAGCATATCCGTGTTATGTATAAATAACAGCATCTAAAAGACGTTTTTCCTGAAACCTTACCCAGAAAATTCGGGTAGGACCGTCATAAAATACATTCCGTCCAGGATGATGAGGTGTACGGTTTTCTGGTCTGGTGGGCTGACGCGCCGAAACGAGATTAAAGCCAGTCTTTCAAGCGTCGCCTTTCTCAACAAAGAATTCCTCATAGAATTCCTGTTCAGACATTTAATATTAAATAAAAAAAAAATTCATCAAAGGAAGAAATTATATCATTCGAAGAACAAATAAGAAGAAAGATGTTAAGTAAAAAAGAAATATAAACAATGATAAAACAAAAAAGAATTTACAGTGACATGTGTGCTGCTGTTGCTGACAGATGGATCATCAAATAAAACCTATAATAGAACAATGGAAAAGGGACTTAGATGCAGTGACGTAGCTAAGTGGGGACGAGGGGGACCGCCCCGGTTACCAGCACAGGAGGGGTGACACAATGTCACCCCCCCAACAGTTTTTTTTTTTTCAACTAGGCTAAGGTGCCAAAAATAGTCTGAAAACAGTGGTGGAGACACAGGGTTTCGCAGGCTGGCATATGACCCCCCAGAAATAATTTATGACCCCCGAGTTTTGTCCCCCCGTCAGAAATTTTCTAATAAATTGTCGGGAAATTTGTGAGTAGGAAAATAGCAATGTTTTCAGCTTTTGATTTGAACTGATTATTTTGTGGTATTGGATTTTGTCTTGGATCATACATGTAAACAGTAACGTACCGGTCAGTAGAGTAAAGTAGAGGTAGAGCATGTATGAAAATTTAGCTACAAGCTAACCATTCAGCATAGGGTGAATCGGGGTCATTGGGGTGACATTTGAGCGGACCGCCCCAGGTGACGTTTATTCTAGGTACGCCACTGCTCAGAGGATACCTGAAAAAGCAAGTCCTTACGACCAGACTATGCATAGGACATTCCACACTTAACTCATTCTTACATCCTGAAGAGGATGGATCCCCCGAAATGCTCCTGCGGAAGCAGATTCATAGTGGAGCACTTCATGTTGAAATATAGAACCATCTCTAAAATAAGATGGAAATATTATAACCATACGAGCCTCAAAAGAGTCTTTGGAGAGACAGACACCAAAAAATAAACAGTTTCCTTTCAGAAATCAGCATCCATAACAAAATTTTAAAAAATTGTTTTCCCCTTTTTATAACTTAACCCAATGCTACGATTAAGCTCTGCTAAAGTACTTGCAAGAGCCTCTAAGGCCGAAATATCAGAACATCTCTATCTATAAAAGGCAGGATGTGTGTGTGCGTGTGTAAAGAATGCCTGGCCGCAATTTTTGACGGATTTGCACCAAAATTTACATGCACATGCTCCGTTAGCGAGAAGGCCAAGACCGACTTTGCATTTCCCAACTCCCGTCGATAGTAGAAATAATCGATTTTTTCATGCTTCTACGGCAGTTTTCATGTAGTTTGCGGCCATTTTCTACTGGCCAGAGTGAGAGCCTATAGCTGGCTGCCACGAATAGGCAGGAAGATTCTATTGGCCAGCGTGAGAGCCAACAGCTGACTGACACGAATGTTAACTAGCATGCCAGCAAAAAAAAAAAAATCGATAGCTGCATTCGTCACAAGTGTGAAAAAATTTAAATCTGCAGGCACTTTACTCCAATTGGCTCATTCGCTTGCTTAAACTCAACGTTGATTCTGATTCCGCAGAACTGGGTTGGGTGTGAAAAGTATTTGTTGTTAACATTCTTTTTTTTCATTCGGTTTTTCCAGTTACGAGTCCTTTTTTAAAGCTGATCGTTTTGTGTTCATTTTGTTTAGTTCTTTTTTTGTAACAGATTTAATGTTTAGTATAGAGCTTAGAAAAAATTCGCAGTGTGAGATAGGCAAGAAGTAAGTCATGTAGCAACATTAGCATGGCAAATGGCACTCCTTTAAATGCAAGGAAGGGCAAAAATGATTTAAGTCAAGTGATAGCGATTGCTGTATGAGTCGTACGATTTTTGAATCAAGCACGGGCAACGCCGGACCATGCTGCTAGTCTATCTATATGTCGAAGTGTGATTATCAAGCTATCTGATTGTCAAGGTGTAAATATCAACATATATATCTTTATATCGAAGTATGAATGACAACCTATCTATCCAGTTATCAAAGCCCGGATATCTACTATTGGCATTAAATAACCCAACGAGGTTGATATGCCGTAAAACACAAAGAAAACAAACAAACAAATCAATGGAGTTTGGAATCGTGGAATTTGTGAGTATGGAAGAGATAGCAGACAGTAAGTGTCACGAAAAATTGCCTTTGCATTTGCTTTAGATTAGTTTGGTTTGTCCTCAATGGATTATTTAATACCGACAAGATTTTTATTGCTGGTAATATTTTTTTCAAAAAATGTATTGCCGGTAATATTTTATTTTCTTCAAAAATGTATTGCTGGTAAAAATTTATCCTTCAAAAAATTTATTGCTGGTATTTATACCTATTTTTACACTTTCATAGTATTTTGACTCCCAGTTTAGTGGTTATTTGCCCATAGTTTGGACCCTAACAGGAGCTACCACCCCGGGTCAGGGTGGACCTTGGAACACCAGCAATTAAGAGGTTGTTCCACGCTCCTCGAAACCTCTTGATCAGGGACCTTGCTGTTGGACGGAGTTTATCGTCTTACCCAGGACGCAGATGTAAGTTCATCGTCGTACCCAGGACGCGGATGTAGTTTATTGTCTTAGCCAGGATGCGGATGTAGTTTATCGTCTTATCCAGGACGCGGATATAGTTTATCGTCATACCCAAAACGCGGATGTAGTTTATCGTCTTACCCAGGACGCGGATGTAGTTTATCGTCATACCCAAGACGCGGATGTAGTTTATCGTCATACACAGGATTTGCTTTAGAAAACGGTAAAAAGCAGAGTATACTCATATTAACTGAGTGTCTTATTAACGCGAATCCTAGAACTCAACCACACATGTTGTAAATTCAGATATGATCTTCTCCTTGACCGATTCCCACCCAAGGCTATAAGACACAGTCTGCCCTATTATTTACCTATATTTGGAGATTTTGAATGCAAAGTTGCTGTCCTCCTAGACTGATCACCGCCTAATGCTATAAGACCCAGCCTACCCTACTGTTTACCCATAGTTGGAGGTTTTGGGTGCTGAGTTGTTGTCCACCCAAACAGATTACCACTCAAGGCTACAGGAACCAGCCTGCCCTACTATTTATCCATAGTTGGACGTTATGTATATAGCATTTTCTTTCTCCTAAAGCGGTTGCCACTCAAGGCCGTAGAAAAGCCAATCTGCCCTACTATTTACCCATAGTTTGAGATTTAGAATGCAAAGTCGCTGTCCTCCTAAACTGATTACCATCCAAGGTTATAGGCCCCAGTCTTCCCTACTATTTACCCATTGTTGGAGGTTTTCAATCAAGAGTTGGTGCTTTCCTAGATTGAGTACCACCCAAGGCTACATGATACAGTCTGCCCTACTATTTACCGATAGTTGGAGGTTTTATATATAGTTTTCCTTCTCCTAAACCGGTTGCCAACTTAAACTATAGGACCCAATCTGCCTTACTATTTACCCATAGTGCTATTATAGTATAATATCTACCATCCATTTTCTACTATGGTAAGATACTTACCAACTGTTGGAATATGTTAGGGTTAGGGGTTAATGTTAGGAGTTAGTATTAGAGTTAGGGTTAGGATTAGGGTTTAGAGTTGAGGTTAGTATTAGGTGTTAGGGTTAAGGTTAGGAGTTACCGTTAGGATTCAGGGTTTTAGAAATTAGGCTTAGAATTAGGTGTTAGGTTTAGGATTAGGAGTTAGGATTGGGGTTAGTATTAGGATTAGGGTTTAGGATTAGAGTTAGGGGTTAAGGTTAGAGTTATGATTAAAAGCAGTGAACAGAAAACTAGTTATGTATTGAAAATCATTAACAATTTTTATACAAAAATAAAAAAAAAAACATCAAATAGTAATTTTTTTCTCATGTCATTTAAAAAACAATAAACAGGTCATCGTTTTTCCTGAGCATTTTCCAGCAATAATGAGTGCATCGTCATTTACGGTTGATATGCTATAGTATGCTGTTGAAGGTTTTGAATGCATAGTTGCTATCTATCCTGCTATTTATCCAGAGCTGGAGGGAAAAAGAGGTGGATTCGTACCTTTGCCAGGAGTACTTGAACGTAAGTAAATGTAACGAATTCGACTAGAATTCGAACCCGGCTCTCAATCCTAGCCGCTATCCATTACTCCACCTTGGTTTTTGGAAAATGAAACCACAATGGACACGGTCATCATCACCAAGCGACGACATGAAACGTATAGAGCGCTCTCGTCAGATTTTCGTTTTCACGAGAGATGACCGAATACAAAATAAAATTGGATACTTTTCGCACGCACCTCGTCTATATATTTTTCTTTTTACAGTAAAGCTTCACCCTTTACAAGGCCCGGGAACCACTCGAATTTAAGTATATTACGTTTTCGTGGCCATTTGTGTGCATACGAGTGGAAGACAGCGGTGAACACTGGCCTTGAAGCGGTTAAGATTGTAGTGATCCGGGAAACATCCTCTTCAGATTCTGTTCCCAAAAGGCTGGGGTTCGCGGAACGAAGTTGCTCAGGTGGAAAAATATTTCAATTTCACCGATGTATACATGTGTGTTAACAATCACATGTATAAATGTGCGTCATACATGCCTGCGTGTATATACAGAAACGTCTGCTACTATGTAAGTGGCATAGCGTGTTCTTCATGCCTCTGTTGGACGAGGGAATGTAGTTTGTCCGAGCACTTTCCGTGAAAACAGCGGTAGAGTAGCAACGACTGGCCATATCCCGCCTGTGAGAGAGAGAGAGGTATATATATATATATATATATATATATATATATATATATATATATATATAAAGAAGTGGTTATATGTAAAGTAGTAGTTCCAACGAGAGAAAAGTGTGTATATAAACAGAAGAGAGTAACCGCTTTGTTTTTTTTCGTTTATATATGGATAATTTTTTAAATATTATGCTTTATTTTCCGTAATTTCGCTATCGACGTGTTTCAATCTAAGTTTATGTAATCAGGCAAAGCGTGGAATTTAATATTATATAAAAATAATTAATTTTTTTCTTATGTTTTCGATATAAATATTCTCGATATGAGACATTCTCAGAAATTTTCACTGCCAGTTAAAGAAAGACATTTGGGTCACTAACACACAAAAAAGAGAATGTCTCATATCGAGAATATTTAACATCGAAAAACATGAGAAAAAAAATTAATTATTTTTAATAATAATGGAAATGATTTATTTTTTGTCTGATGATGGTCGCGAGACAAAAATCGTACTAAGCAAAATAAAGCATAATATTTTTTTAAAAAAATCTACATTACAACCAAAAACGTTTGCGGTTTCTCTCTTGTTTTTAATATATACATACGTGTATACAGGGTGTCTCAAAATAATGTTGACACCCTTTGAATCGTTATAACTTATTCAATTAATGTATTTTGACTTGTAAATAAGATTAATACAAGAGAATGAACGCACATTTAAAGAATTTGAGAGTAAAATATACAAAAAAATATAGAAAATTAACTTTAATAAGATAAAAGCTACTTGGGCAATGGCAGAATGTTCATATAATGATGAGTTCACATCAAGTGCTCAAACTGGTTGCCATTCTGTTAAATACACTTTTCATATCTTGAAGAAATAGACCTACAAATGTCCAGTATCATTTCCTCTGGTATTTGAGCAAATTCTTCTTCAATTGCTACTCTCATTTCAGCAATTGTTTCAGGTTTCCTGCTGTAAACTTTGTCTTTTAGAAACCCCCACAAAAAGAAATCTGGTGATCTAGGAGGGTATTCAAATGTCCCTCTTCTTCCAATCCATCTGTTTTGCATATTTTCATCCATATAAGGTCTCACATTACGGTAATTACTATTAATATTTCAAGAGTGTATACATTATTTTGTGACACCCTGTATATATATATATATATATATATATATATATATATGTCAAAAGTGTATATAAATATAAATAAATATATATATGTATAATTATTTATATATTATATGTGCGGTACTTATTAGAAAGCGCTCAATATCAGAGATAGAGCTAACATATTTGGTTGGATAGATGTGAGTTTGTGACCCTGGGTTTCACGCTTTAGCGATCGTCAGACAAACTGATAAATTTTTTAAAAAATTTGGGTTTATGAATTTTTTTAAAATTTATGTTTATGAACTACCCTCTCACCCAGCACATTAAATATTAAACATCACCATATAAATTAACCAATAAGGATTACAAATTTCAACCTGTTACATATACACAGTCACCAAAAACAAACAAATAACCAGCTTTAAATATAAAAATAAATAAATAATTTTTTTCAAAAATTTAAAAGAAATATAAATAATAATAATTTTACCTATCATAATTTTACACAAACCCCACCACACGTATATACATAGATGCGAGGAAATATTATTCAGCGGAAAAATATATAATATGACATGTATACATTCACGAGACATTCACGAGACATTTCCGCCACACTTCCAATGTTTAAATTTCAACATTTCAACATACAAATGCGTATGTATAGACATAACACCACCCGTATACATACATATGTCATATCCGAAACTGCCCACATATGTTTATATATGTATGAGTCCCGACGGACGACCAAGTATGTATATGTGTCTGCATACATCGATGTTTGCGTTAGTACGATGAATGACAAAACGACGAAGTTTCCCCCACCACTTCCACAATAACACCAATACACGCAATCTACATAAACCCAATTTTTTAAAAAAATTAATCAGTTTGTCTGACGATCGCTAAAGCGTGAAACCCAGGGTCACAAACTCACATCTATCCAACCAAATATATATATATATATATATATATATATATATATATATATATATATATATATATATATATATATATATATATATATATATATGTGTGTTTAACAATCACATGTATCTGTGTGCGTCATACATGCCTGCGTGTATATACAGAAACGTCTATTACGTATATGCGTGCAAATGTGTGTTCCCGCAAGTGCATCAATAAGTCAGTATCCTACAGGCAAAAATGCCTTTATTTTAGGTAGCAAATATTTATTTTTCGAAATAATCTTCTCTGTCAATGAATTTTATTCTTCTCTATCACTCACCAATGAAAGGTTTTCCATGATCATCCTGCTGGTAACTGCATCAGGCTACGTACTTTTTGATCCACACTCGTCTATACTTACCGATGCCAGTATGAATTTGTACTTGGTTAATATTTACAATGACACACCCACCAAATATTTTTCATTGCCGTTTTTCTCAGATTCACCGTGACCTGGAGTGGTAGCACCTTTTTAGGATTCCAGCTATAAGCAAATAATGAACCCCACAAACAAAAACAAAACACTATGGAAGTATAAAAATACATTTTTATAGTAAAAATAGCAGAAATACATATGTGTAGTAAAATTACCAACAATAGATATTTATAGTAAAATTGCCAACAATACATATTTGTAGTAAAATTATCAACAGTACATATTTATACTAAAATTACCAACAGTACATATTTATAGTAAAATTACCAACAATACATATTTGTAGTAAAATTATCAACAGTACATATTTATACTAAAATTACCAACAGTACATATTTATAGTAAAATTACCAACAATACATATTTGTAGTAAAATTATCAACAGTACATATTTATACTAAAATTAACAACAATACATATTTATAGTAAAATTATCAACAATAAATATTTATAGTAAAATTATAAACAATAAATATTTATAGTAAAATTATCAACAGTACATTTTTATAGTAAAATTATCAACAATACATATTTGTAGTAAAATTATCAACAGTACATATTTATACTAAAATTACCAACTGTACATATTTATAGTAAAATTACCAACAATACATCTTTATAGTAAAATCATAAACAGTACATATTTATTCTAAAATTACCAACAATACACATTTATAGTAAAATTATAAACAATAAATATTTATAGTAAAATTATCAACAATACATATTTATAGCAAAATTACCAACAATACATATTTGTAGTAAAATTAACAACAATACATATTTTAGTAAAATTATCGACAATACATATTTATAGTAAAATTACCAACAGTACATATTTATAGTAAAATTACCAACAATACATATTTATAGTAAAATTATAAACAATAAATATTTATAGTAAAATTACCAACAGTACATATTTGTATTAAAATTAACAACAATACATATTTTTAGTAAAATTATCAACAGTACATATTTATACTAAAATTCCCAACAATACATATTAGTAGTAAAATTATCAGCAGTACATATTTATAATAAAATTATCAACAGTACATATTTGTAGTAAAATTATCAACACTACATATTTATAATAAAAATTTTAACAATACATATTTGTAGTAAAACTATCAACGATATATATCTGTAGTAAAATTATCAACAGTACATATTTATAATAAAAATTTTAACAATACATATTTGTAGTAAAACTATCAACGATATATATTTGTAGTAAAATTATCAACAGTACATATTTATAGTAAAATTATCAACAGTATATATTTATAGTAAAATTACCAAGAATACATTTTATAATAAAATGACCAACAATACATTTAATAACAAAATGGGGCACCTCGAAGTGGTCTAATGGTTAGCAAGCTAGTCTCGCTAGAGCACTTTCGAATGTGTAATGAGTTCGATCCTCACTGGGTGCCCCTTACTTTCGGCCATGTGCCACATCTAAGCTACGCTTGGAAAATCACTACATTTTATAATAAAATGACCAACAGTACATTTTATCTGTAATTGAAGGCATGCAAATCCGTTCAAAATATATTTAGTTGAAGGCATAAAATTGTGTTCAAAATATTTAGATTTGGTCGTTAAATAACATATAAAGGTTGATATGCCGCTAAAGAAAATCAACCAACCAATCAAAGCCACGCAAATAGATACACAGAAAAAAAAATCCAAAGTCACATTGCATAAATCATTTTCCTGTGAATGCAACCTAACCCTCCCGGGCTTGTGTTCAGTGAGGAGATGGGCGCCCACCGACTATGAATCCGCAGATCAGATGAACAACAAGATAAGGTACACAAGGCGACCATTATAAACGGTTAAAACACACTAAGGGGCAGTAATCGTAATCATCTAACAGCCACCGGAAGCAGCAAGCCGGAAGTAAAACGCTATTGTGCCGACCGGTAACATGAAAAAGAAAAATACCCTAATGATTGATTCGTTTTCACTTCGGACCGCTTCCGAATTAATTCAGTCGTCACCCCGCACCACTGACTCCATGACTGTCGCCCTTCCCAACCGCCACAACACCTGACTTCCTGTGGAGCATGCGCACGCGGTGCAGTCACGGTCGAAGCACACGAGTCATAAATAGAAGCTGGTACTATTTCTTAATTAGTCCCTGTCGTTGTTGGGAATTAGTCTGCTTTCTGGATTCTGTTTCGACTTGATCTTCATTGGCTATTTATTAATAAATAATAAGAGACAATCGAACCTATGAACAAAGGCTCGACTCTGAGAGATTGGGTTAATTCAATTAGCAAGCGACATAAATAAGGTTAGTTATTAGTCAATTGATGCCACCTATATATCGACAGTGACTTTTATTACTCACATCAATACACTTGATATGAGTAATAGAAGCTGTGGAAACGATCAAGATATATGAACTGATCTCCCAATTCATGTATTTGAACTTCCGAGACAGATATTTAAAAAAATGCCTTGCGTTATTTATCTGTTCCAGTGTTATATATATCAAAAGCAATATTTGGTGAATAATTTGTTTAAAACTGATTGGAAATAGGTTTCGTTAAAATAAATTGCGATACACGCGCTAGACTGGGCACTAGAGAATAAAAGCCTTTTATATCTTTTTATTTAGCATCATAAAATAATTGCAAGAAACATTAAAACATGAAAACTGCAGACCTCTCCGTTTCATAGCAGGTTCTAGCCTCGCTCTGAGCTAACAAACGTTTACATATGTTTATTATTAATTTGATCAAAATATTTCAAGTGTGCTTTCAGTCTGTTCTGAGGCAGGGTGGTCAAAAAATTTTTTTTAAATAAAACCGAGATATTAAGTAAGAAAAGAAACGACATTTATTTGATTATTAAATATTCATTAGCTGAAAACGTCTGTGACGTATTCATTTATTCCTTGTTTCATTGGACTCGTTATGAGTGCTTGTAAACGAAAGTCTAATCTGGTTGTATTTAAGTATATGTCTTCGAGGAAAGTAAACAGATGTTTACTTAGTTTTCACTTGCACTTAAGAGCAGAGATAACAGATGGAATAAAAAAGAAATGAAGAAGGAAGCAGTTGGCCTTAAACACGCACACACATACATATATAATGATTTTCTAGGCGTAGCTGAGATGAATATTAAAGGCCGAGTAAGTATACAAACCCAGTGAGGCCTGAACTCATAGTCATAATTAAAAGCGAGACAATTTTTGCTAGCCATTACACAACGTCCAGATTTTATATATATATATATATATATATATATATATATATATATATATATATATATATATATATATATATATATATATATTGCTAGCCACTACACCACGTCGAGGTGCAAGATTGTCTCGTATAAGATCAATTACGACTGAGTAGTGAATTCAATCCTCACTGGGTGTTCCTTCTTTTTGGCCTTTTTACATCAATTTATTTTGAAAATTAATATATATATATATATATATATATATATATATATAGTTTAATTTAAATAAAAAACAGACCAGTTTAAGGTATCATTACCCTAATATAGGATTGGTGTATACGGAATAAATTCCAATAACCAAAAATACTATTCGTAAAAAGAATGCTCAATACATAAGAACAAGTATAAATATTATATATATATATATATATATATATATATATATATATATATATATATATATATATATATATATGTGTGTGTGTGTGTGTGTAATTTAGAAAATTATAACATAAATTTGTTAAAAAATCACTACATGAATAGCCATTTTTGTTTTCAACACTTCTGGTGTCTTATCAAGTGTTGGTGTTGAATGTAGAATAAAGAAAAACCTTTATTCTACATTGAACACCATCATGATATGACAATAAAGTAGGAAAAAAAAATGTTTATTTTTTTGTAGTGATTTTATAAAATATTTATGTTATAATTTTGAATAAATTACACACACACACATATATATATATATATATATATATATATATATATATATATATATATATATAGAGAGAGAGAGAGAGAGAGAGAGAGAGAGAGAGATATGCCCATACAAACACATATATACACACATTCAGGCACACACACACGTATATATATATATATATATATATATATATATATATTAGAATTTTATTTTAAAAATAAAGGTTCAGTTCAGGATGGTCGACCTTAATTTGGAAAGCCGATATACGAGTTCTTTCCTATTGTCTATATATTTTCAAACACACACACACATATATATATATATATATATATATATATATATATTATGGACTATGCCTGACAATTATTTTCTGTTTATACGTTATTTTATAGATACAAATATTTAAGTAAATGCTCTATTTATAAAAAAAAAAAAGTATTAACAAAATTTACTATACAGAATGTCCGAGAAATTTTATAGAAAATAGACGTCCTCTGACAGGAATCGAACGTGTATCCTACACGTGCTATACCATTTAGCTTCAGAGGAAGCATCTGGTTAGCAAAGTAAAACAGTAATTTGGCTTTGCTAACCAGCGGCTTCCTCCGTAGCTAAATTGTATAGCACGTCAGGCCAAAAGAACATTATTTTCCGAATTTTCTAATATTTTCAGCAAAGGAAAACAACTTTTAGGGGAAAAGGTTTTAGTATTTGCATCAATTGTATGAATCAATGAGGGGACAGTGTCTGTCGATGTAAAATAATTAAATTTTCAAATCATGGACGAATTCTCACTTTGGTCTAAGGCCATTTGAAAACACATGAGTACAGCTCTCCCTGTTCTTTGTCCCATCGCCAGTTATGTCGACATGGGTCTCGTCACTGCTATGCCACGATTGTTGATGAAGGAAAAGCCCAATCAGGTGAGCCCATTCATGCAACACAGTCTTATCTCTCTCCATCTCGCTTTCCTGTTTCTTTAATAGGGAATGAGCACAGCTACTTCTCTGTCACATCACCTGGTAGGTTGACAACGGTCTCGTTACTGATATACCACAATCTTTGAGAGAGGTAGCTCACTGCTGTTAGGAAATCTATTCGTAGCATGCAACTCCCCCTCTCTTTCCTGTTTCTTTAAAAAGAGATGGGCACTGACAGTTATCTATCCCATTGCCTAATAAGTTGAAAAGGGTCTCGTCACTGCTATGCCACGACCTTTGTGGGAGATAGCTCACTGATGTTAGGAAATCTATTCGTAGCATGCAACTCCCACTCTTTTTCCTGTTTTTTTTTTAATATAAAGGAGGCGAGCACTGATAGTTCTCTGTCCCATCGCCAGATAAGTTGACAAGGGTCTCGTCACTGGTCTGCCATGCTTGTTGAGTGCTGGTAGCTCACTGATGTTCAATCAGTCAGTTATGTGCCATGCGTGATACACGCTTAGGTTATCATGTATCTTTCGATAAATGACTGACGAGGTGGATTTTTTCCCGCGGTAGCTTGCCATTTGTTTTTGCGGTAGACCATTGCCATCCAAGGCTATAGAACCCGGTCTGTCCTGCTATTTATTCATTGCTGGTAGTGGCGGGGGGCCGGGAAAGAAGGGCATTTATACCTTTCCCAAGGGTATTAGCACGTGTGAATGTAATGGGTTCGACTGGAATTCGAACTCGGCTCTCCGATTCCCCACTCTTATGGAATCTATTCGTACCATGCAACCCGGTATTATCTTCACCACCTCTCTCTCTCTCTCTCTCTCTCTCTCTCTCTCTCTCTCTATCTATCTATCTATCTATCTATCTATCTCAATGTCTCTTTCACACACACCCTCCCTCTTTCTCATACTTTCTCCCTTTCTCTCACCCACTCTTCCTTTTCTCTGTTTCTTTAAGAGGAGATAGGCATTGCCAGGTAATTTCTCTTACACGGTTTCTTTTCTTTACACTCCATATCGCTTCGGGACGCAAGTGATCATGGCTCTCCACAGATTCCTTTTCTCTATTAATACTAGTGTTGTTTCCGGTTAGCTCTGGGAATTTAGAATTTCCTTCTACTGGACTGGTTACCAACCATGGCTATAGGTTCCAGTCTACTCTGCTTTTGAAGTGTTAGTTGGTGGAAGAAGAGACGTCCTCATGACTTTCCTTTGCACGAAAGCAAACGCTACGGCATGAGCTGGAATTGGAACACGGCTCGCCTGTCCCACTTTCGGCACCGATAACTGCAACGCCACGCGCACACCCTCTCTTACACAAGAGACGTTATAAAGAACACAGCATGGCACCATGAAGACCTCCTAGACGCTGGAACCAACGAATCTCGAGATCCAGCTGATGCAATTAGCGTTTGCCAAATCTGGTCAGGCTCCCCCTTTTAGAATGCATCCATTTATTTATTTAATTAATCACCCAGAGTTATGAGAAAGAAAGCAAATTGTAAACACAATAAAGGTTGGTTGTTGGAGAGAACCAGAAATGGAGCCCAGGGTGTCTAAATAGGATTTTGTCAGCAGGAGAGGAAGTACGGGAGAATTCTAAAATTGGATCAAGAAAAATCAGGGAACAAAAGGAAAAACTGGAGAAGGACAGAAAAGAGGCGGGATTTCTACTTCCTTGTCACACATCAAATCCAAATGTCGCCACGCTTAACACAACCTCAACTCTTTACTCCGAAAACCGCGGCTCACTGAGACATGGCATTCAATCCAGGTGACCCTTGCCCCCAAACAAACAGCGACCCTTGCCTACAGACGTACAGACAATACCTTTTTCTATCAATAAAGACAGTCATTTCCCGACTGCTTTCCTTCTTTTCTCGTCTCGGCAGGAATAAAATATCATACATACTTTATTGCCATTTTATTTTCAATTATTCATGTGGCTTACGGCCATATCACGTTAAAACACAGGTTCCTGTACGATCACCAAAATTAAGCAACGTCGAGCCTGGTCAGTAGCAAGATCGGTGACTGCTTGGGAATGTTGTAAGCTTTGATTTGCAGGTGGTATGGATTACGGCTATATTACGTTGAAATAACGGTTCCCGCGCTTTGGCTGAAGTTAAGCAACGTTGATCCTGGTCAGTAACTTGGGAGTACCAGGTGTTGTAAACTGGGATGTGCAGATGGCACGGCTTGCGGCAACATCACGTTGAAATATCGCCGAAGTTAAGCAACGTCGAACCTGATCAGTAGCCTAGGTGTACCAGGTGTTGTAAGCGGGGATGTGCAGATGGCATGGTTTAAGGCCATATCACGTTGAAATAACGGTTCACATGCTATCACAGATGTTAAGCAACGTCTAGCCTGATCAGTGGCTTAGAAGTACCAGGTGATGTAAGCTGTGATGTGCTGGTGGCACGGTTTACGGCCATATCACGCTCAAATAATGGTTCCCACACGATCAGCGAAGTTAAGCAACGTCGAACCTGATCAGTAGCTTGGGTGTACCAGGTGTTGTAAGCTGGGATGTGCAGTTGGCACAGCTTACAGCCATATCACGTTTAAACCGATTTCCGTATGATCACCGAAGTTAACCAACGTCGGGCCTGATCAGTACCTATATAGGTGAGTGCTTGGGAATACCGATGTTCGGATGGTGGAAGGCATAATGGCTCGAAATTACGTTCGTTATATTCACTCACGTACACATACCCTTGGGAAAGTTATGAATACGCAACTTCACCCCCATACTTGGATTAATTAGTAAAACTGATATCAATAAATCATTATTTATTTTAAAAAATTCGTACATTCTAAAAATATTTTATGGCTTTAAATAACCTGCAAACGTAAAAAAAGTCGTAAAAAATCGAAATCAATCAATCATTATATGTATTCGTAATGTTTTCTCATATATGCCTATATAAATAAATATTATTGGCTGCCTAATAACACGGGAGACAAATATTAGGGCATTCGAAAAGTAATGGCGTTTTACCAGAAAAGCAAATGTCAATTAAATTTATTTAAATATTAGGGAGTTCGAATATAATGACGCTTTTACAAGAAATGATATATTTACAAATATAAGTTAATTCATTATATTAGGGTGTTTGGAAATAAATGATGTTTTACAAATATATATATATATATATATATATATATATATATATATATATATATATATATATTAACTGTTTTAAAAATAGGGTTTCATCGTTACACAGGAATTGCCATGTTTCAAAAACAGAAATCAAAAACTTCAAATTTAATTATATAATTAAATTAAAAGTATTCGTTCTGTTCTATCTTCAAGCAACTTTTGGAATTCCAAAATTTAATATAATTGAATATGAAGTTTTTGATTTCTGTTTTTGAAACATGGTAATTCCTGTGTAGCGATGAAAACATATTTTTTAAAATAGTTAATTTATAATATCTATGCTCTGTAAATTTACATTGAGCACTGTTTTGTAAAAATAAAAATATCAATGAGAACACCGGATTACATATCTTACTGTTCTTCTTTTTTACTATATATATATATATATATATATATATATATATATATATATATATATATATATATATAATTGGTGTATACGGAATAAATTCCAATAACCAACAATTACTATTCTTAAAAGAGTGCTCAATACAGAGTAGAGCAGATATAATTATTTATTTAAAAATTATAAAATAAATATGTTATAAAATCACTACAAAAATAGCCATTTTGTTTCAACACCTCCGGTGTCTCATCAAGTGAAACAAAATGGCTATTTTTGTAGTGATTTTATAACATATTTCTTTTATAATTTTTAAATAAATAATTATATATATATATATATATATATATATATATATAATGCATTTTTGGTGACCGCTTGCCCTATACACAGGTATTTTCTCCGTGCGGGGCGTACAATTCATGAATTTTTAGACCGAATTAGTGTGTCATTCAATGTAGTAGAGACTCACTGCATTAGAGAATGGATGACCCCACTTGTCTGCCAAAGAAATTATCTAGCGACCGCTAGATGGTAATAAGTGCCATATAAGAAAAGGGTGATAAGACTCATCCACTTTTTTCTCTTTTAGCCACAGTCTGCCTTACAGTTAGGACGTGTCTCGGTCTTGTCTGAGGCAGAGGAGCCTCTTGGTCACCAGCAAACCAATTGTCAAATTTAACACAAGAGTACACAGCAGACAAATTCCCTAAGCTTATGCGGATGATACAGCAGCCTATAGGTGCACCTCCAAAAATCTGGAAAAACCAGAACCTAGCAGCTCATCTCTCCTTTTGGCGGCTCATCTCTCTTTTTGGCGGTTCATCTCTCCTTTGACGGCTTATCTCTCTTTTTGGCGGCTCATCTCTCCTTTTGGCGGCTCATCTCTCTTCTTGGCGGCTCATCTCTCTTCTTGGCGGCTCATCTCTCCTTTGACGACTCATCTCTCTTTTTGGCGGTTCATCTCTCCTTTTGGCGGCTCATCTCTCTTTTTGGCGACTCATCTCTCCTTTGACGGCTCATCTCTCCTTTTGGCGGCTCATCTCTTCTTTTGGCGGCTCATCTCTCTTTTTGGCGGCTCATCTCTGCTTTTGGCTTGTAAAATTCAATACGGCCAAAGTCAAACTTTTAACGTTCCGTTCCAACACCAGCGAGCAGAACCCGACCTTTCACTTATCATGATGCCTTAAACATCTATTATGATTCAATCTCTCCGCAGACCTCAAATAGAACTCGGCTTCTAAAGATGCTAGAAAAACGGCCGTTCATGGCACCTCTCCAGTAAATATCTGACCCATCACTTTGCTACAATCTATCTTTACAAGAACCAAATCAGAACAAAAAGGTTTATTACTGCTATATATGGCCTGGAGCTGCCCAGTTTTCATTTGCCTAATGTTCAAAAGTGTCTACGCGGCCTTAAGGGTAATGAATTGTTTTCCATTCTACAACTCTTTTCCGACAGACGAAAAGTCGCGAGGCTTTCAGTGATCTATCGCTATTTCCATAGCAAATTTTCTAATGCGCTATATTCTTTAATACCACCTCTACAACAAGGAACTGCAATGCCGCATACACAAAAGTGAATCGTCCACATTACCTTCGTATCCCATTAGTAAGAAGTAAGCTGCATCGAACAGCTTATCCCAAGAACTGTTGCTTTGTGGAACAGACTCCCCGCCGAATGTTTTCCCAATCGCTACAATATTGACCTCTTCAAGGTTAACCGTTATCTTTCCTACGTAAACCCATGAACTTCACTTCTTGCCTTTTCTTGCACTCATACAGCACAACACGGTAATTCTCTAACTTGAGGGGCTCTTAGGTCTTGTATTGAGTGAATTTTATTATTTAAAAAAATAAGAGATAAATGCAAATCACTCAATATCTTTAATAGGACTTTACACAGACGTACGTACGAGAAAGGACATCCCTACAGACACCAACCTTCACCCCCACCTCACTCCACCTCCCACGAACACTTTTGTATTCTTTTTATTTACTTTTGTTCAGGTAATAAAATGCGTTACTGTTATATGTACGTAACGTTCACAATCTTATCACCTAATATTACTACTCTATCTCGATTACTATCATTAAAAATAGCAATGTAAGATACATAAACAGCATAGCTCTCTTTAATCAACAACTGACTGATTATACTTCAGGATTTTTCTTTTCTATATGCACTTTTCATTGGTGCAATTTTTTTGGGGAGGGGGGCAGGGCGAGATCATAGCGTGTGTGTGTGTGTGTGTGTGTGTGTGTGTGTGTGTGTGTGTGTGTGTGTGTGTGCGTTCGCGCGATTATTGTTATATTTAACGCCCTCACCACATGGGTCGTATGTGGCACAAGGCCGGTTTAGCGTGGTTTCTCTGAGCTTGTAAGCTCGGCCAAACGGGTTCAGGGCCATCTGTCTACCTCCCCTGAAGAAACTTTGTCCTTCGGCAAAGCCTCGTCTGGGTTCCTCTCTGCCGAAGCAGAAAGTTTGATAGTAATGAACGTTCTGTATCACCGTTTCGCGCGATTATTTTAAATTAAGCAAAATTATGAGTAAATTAAATGATAATCAAATCAGAATAAATAATTAAGTATTCAATAATAAAAAGTTAACAAATAACATTCGGATCTACAATACACACACACACACATATATATATATATATATATATATATATATATATATATATATATATTGTTTATGCGTTATTTTTATACATACAAATATTTAAGTAAATGCTCTGTTTATAATATTATTAACAACGTTTACCGACCTGAATGTTCGAGAAATTTCATAGGAAATATGTGCCTCCGGCAGGAATCGAACCTGTATCTTACAAGGAACCGTCATATAGCCTGACGTGCGTCTGGTTAGCAGGCTATATGATCGTTCCGTGTAGGATACAGGTTCGATTCCTGGCAAAGAATACATACTTTTTGTGAAAATTTCTGACATTCAGGCCGGTAAATGTTGTTATTACTGTTTATTATAAACAGAGCATTTACTTAAATATTTATATCTATAAAAATAAAGTATAAGCAAAAATATATTAAAATAATTGTCGGACTTAGTCCATTTCATAATATATGATGTCATTTGTTGACGTTAAGATACGCTTCGAGCAGATATGAGCGTTCGAGAGAAATCATGGGAAATTTGCAGTTTAAAAGCAGTAATTCGGCTTTGCTAATCAGACGCTTCCTCTGTAGTAAATAGTATACCACGTTAGGCTATATGACGGTTCCGTTTAGGATACATGTTCGATTCCTGTCGGAAGACATATATTTCCTATGTAATATCTCGGACATTCAGACCGGTAAATGTTGTTAATACTTGTTAATAATTTATTATAAACAGAGCATTTACTTAAATATTTGTATCTATAAAAATAGCGTAAAAGCAAAAATTTATTGAAATAATTTTCGGACTTATTCTATTTCATTATATATATATATATATATATATATATATACAAACAATATATATATATATATATATATATCTTTGTGTGTGTGTTACTTTTAATTTATTTTGTCTAAACGTCATTTTTGATGTATACTCATATTTGAGTAGAAACTCTGTTTTTATAATTAAACAGTATTTTTTTTTATCTAACTACATCTACCGGCCTGAATAGTTGAGAAATTTTGTCAGAAAAATATGCTTCCTCGTTTTTCTGACAAGATTTCTCGAATATTAGTAGATGTCGTCGGATAAAAATACTGTTTAATTAAAAAAAAAATAGAGTTCTACTCGCTACAGAGAGGAAGCGAAATCCCGTCTGATAAAAAAAGGCGAGTGTATGGTAGAAAGAAATAGTTGTTGTTAACTAGGGCAAGTAATGGCTTACTAAGTTAAACGCTTCTAAAATCAACCTGCTTTCTATTAATCTGAGAGACCTCTTTCTGACTTCAACCAGCATGGCTGATGCTAACCTCCAGGAGAGAGACTTGTTGCGCCTTCTCAGACTAAAAATCTTCGCTGGCATGAAGTGAAAAGATTATATTGAATCTATTGCTAGGTCAGATGTTAAAAAAGTTGGTTCACTGTGCCGTGATAGACAATATTTCTATCCAAAATCTATCTGATATATCTATGTCTACCATTCGTCCATTCTTAGTATATTACTGCCCTATATCATCCGGTGCTCATGCTATATATTTAAAGATTTTTGATAAAAGCCAAAAGAAGAATCAGCAATATTATTGGTCCTGATCTGGCGTCTCGGCTTCAGTCACTTTCCCACCGCCTTAAAGTTGCTTCCCTGTGCTTTTTCTGTAAATACTTTCATGGTAATTGTTTGTACAAGCTCTTTGTTCTTTTATTCCCTTCCCTCCAGAGACATGAATTGTACATATGGGGACTAGTTAGGATGTTCATAGAGACAATGAGGTATTATGGTGAATGTCTTAAGAAAGTTAAGTAAGTATGCGTTGTTTTGGTGTAAGGAATATTCTTGTATGTTTGGGTCAGTGATTGTGGATAGCTAAGTTTAAAGTTAAGACAGATCAAGACTGTCCTTTTTCCCCATTCCCCATTTTGGCCTTGTGCCACATTTCTGCGCATAATGCAGAATAAATATCGCTCTTCGCTATGGTATGATTTTAAGCGCAGTACTAGATTGGCAACAAGGTATCATCATTTTGCAGTTGAATTGGCGAAATGTAACCGTATGTTCTATACTAACAGCCTCTTTTCTCGCACTTCTCCCCTGTGGAACACACTTCCAGCACCAAGCTTTGCAGCCAACTTTGACGTTTAAAAATTTAAATGCAATCTCAATCGTTATCTTCCTAATCACTCTTCTATTGTTCTCGCTCATTAATAAAGTTTTTCTTTTTTTTAATTTTCAATTAACCCCTTTGTGTCTTAGTGGCTTTATTGCCTTGCTTGGGGGTGAAAGGATTAAAAGAATCTGTTACTCTGATCAAAGATCAAATCCCTTATATCAAATCTGACGGTCTGAAATACTTTACTAAGGAAACAAACATGACAGGCCCTTGGGATAGGGTGGAGAATGTGTGTGTGTGTATGTGTGTGTTTGAGAGCAAAATGGTTTGGGATAGGGGTGTTTGTTGCTGTTAGGGTGTCAAAAACGTTTAGATAACTTTGCCGACAAAATGGGGGTGGGGATAATACAAGAGTGTCAGTGTTGTAGGGTGTCATTCAGAATGTCGTGGATCGGCGCGGTCGATAACGTTTTTAGAAAGACGAAATATGCCATTTGGAACATTTTTTTTCCTTCTCGGCATTTCGAACATCTGGATGCAATTAGAGAAAGCCTTGTGGATCGTTTTTTTTTTGTTTTTTTTTTTTTTTTTTTTTTTTTTTTTTTTTTTTTTTTTTTTTGGATGGGTGTGGATCGGATTGGAAGGTGTGGCTAGACAAAAAGAAAACTCTTGGAAAAAGGCAAAAATAAAATAGAGAAATATGATATTTTCTCCATTGAGTTTTATCACAAAGAATAGAGCAATAAAATTAATCTAGAAAAGTCGGCCTGAAAAATGATTTAGGAAAAAAAAATTGAAAAGGCAGAAGAAAAAATACCAAATGCTTAAAAAGATAAGACATGAAGATTTCAAGAAATGCCTTAAAAAGATATCTTGGCTCGACTGATTTCTCCAAAAAGATTTTACCAAAAAATCAACCCTCAAGAATTTTCCCCAATTTTGAAATAGTTTTTTTTTTTAATTCTTCCCGAATTTAAGCGCGGTACTAGATTGGCAGGCAGATCTGATATTTTTTTACTGTTGAAATCGTAAGATGTAACCTTAAGTTCCATGTTAACATTTTCTTTTCTAACACTTCATTCTTGAAAAAGCCTTTTCCGGTATTTTGATTCGCGGTCAATTTTGGTCTACAGAAATATAAATGCAACATCAATCATCATTCATTTCCTGTTCTTTTCTCTCCTTCATTCCTGTTTTTCTTTTTAAAACATTTTTGGTCATTCCTTGATGGTGTCCTCAAATTTTTCTTTTTTTTGAAATGATGATTCTTTGTGAATTTAGCAAACTCTGTTCCCCTTCTAATTCACCATTCTCTTGATGGTTCTTGAATAAACAACAGAAGCATTTGCTCTAATTTGAAATGATGATCCCTCACTTTTCAGTTTTCCTTTACGATCCCTCTTTTTTAAAAACTTATTTTCTCTTGATGGTTCTTTATTCACTACTCTATTGACCCTCTTTGGACTGTCAGTTTTCCTCTACTGTTCCCTTTTTTAAAAATTCACCATTCTCTTATGGTTCTTGAATTGAATGTTGCTCTAATTTGAAAAATGATCCCTCTTCCTGTTGTGACCTCCTGATTTTCCCTCTCTAACCTCTTTTTTAAAACTTATTCACCATTCTCTTGATGGTTCTTGAATAAACAATAAGAATGCATTTAGCTCTAATTTGAAATGATGATCCCTCTTCCTGTTTGACCTCCTGATTTTTTTTCCTCTCTACTGTTCCCTCTTTTTTAAAACTTATTCACCATTCTCTTGATGGTTCTTGAATAAACAATAAGAATGCATTTTAGCTCTAATTTGAAATGATGATCCCTCTTCCTGTTGTGACCTCCTGATCCAGTTTTTCCTCTCTACTGTTCCTTTTTTAAAACTTATTCACCATTCTCTTGATGGTTCTTGAATAAACAATAAGAATGCATTTAGCTCTAATTTGAAATGATGATCCCTCTTTCCTGTTGTGACCTCCTGATCCAGTTTTCCTCTCTACTGTTCCTCTTTTTAAAAACTTATTCACCATTCTCTTGATGGTTCTTGAATAAACAATAAGAATGCATTTAGCTCTAATTTGAAATGATGATCCCTCTTCCTGTTGTGACCTCCTGATCCAGTTTTTTTCCTCTCTACTGTTCCTCTTTTTAAAACTTATTCACCATTCTCTTGATGGTTCTTGAATAAACAATAAGAATGCATTTAGCTCTAATTTGAAATGATGATCCCTCTTCCTGTTGTGACCTCCTGATCCAGTTTTCCTCTCTACTGTTCCCTCTTTTTAAAACTTATTCACCATTCTCTTGATGGTTCTTGAATAAACAATAAGAATGCATTTAGCTCTAATTTGAAAATGATCCCTCTTCCTGTTGTGGCCTCTTGATCCAGTTTTCCTCTCTGCTGTTCCCTCTTTTTTAAAACTTATTCACCATTCTCTTGATGGTTCTTGAATAAACAATAAGAATGCATTTAGCTCTAATTTGAAATGATGATCCCTCTTCCTGTTGTGGCCTCTTGATCCAGTTTTCCTCTCTGCTGTTCCCTCTTTTTTAAAACTTATTCACCATTCTCTTGATGGTTCTTGAATAAACAATAAGAATGCATTTAGCTCTAATTTGAAATGATGATCCCTCTTCCTGTTGTGACCTCCTCATCCAGTTTTCCTCTCTGCTGTTCCTCTTTTTAAAACTTATTCACCATTCTCTTGATGGTTCTTGAATAAACAATAAGAATGCATTTAGCTCTAATTTGAAATGATGATCCCTCTTCCTGTTGTGGCCTCTTGATCCAGTTTTCCTCTCTGCTGTTCCTCTTTTTAAAAACTTATTCACCATTCTCTTGATGGTTCTTGAATAAACAATAAGAAGGCATTTAGCTCTAATTTGAAATGATGATCCCTCTTCCTGTTGTGGCCTCTTGATCCAGTTTTCCTCTCTGCTGTTCCCTCTTTTTTAAAACTTATTCACCATTCTCTTGATGGTTCTTGAATAAACAATAAGAATGCATTTAGCTCTAATTTGAAATGATGATCCCTCTTCCTGTTGTGACCTCCTCATCCAGTTTTCCTCTCTGCTGTTCCCTCTTTTTTAAAACTTATTCACCATTCTCTTGATGGTTCTTGAATAAACAATAAGAATGCATTTAGCTCTAATTTGAAATGATGATCCCTCTTCCTGTTGTGGCCTCTTGATCCAGTTTTCCTCTCTGCTGTTCCCTCTTTTTTAAAACTTATTCACCATTCTCTTGATGGTTCTTGAATAAACAATAAGAAGGCATTTAGCTCTAAGTTGAAATGATGATCCCTCTTCCTATTGGCCTCTTGATCCAGTTTTCCTCTCTGTTCCAGTTTTTTAAAACTTATTCACCATTCTCTTGATGGTTCTTGAATAAACAATAAGAATGCATTTAGCTCTAATTTGGTTCTGATCTCTTCCTGATTGTGACCTCCCTCTCCTCATCCAGTTTTCCTCTCTGCTGTTCCCTCTTTTTAAAACTTATTCACCATTCTCTTGGTTCTTGAATAAACAATAAGAATGCATTTAGCTCTAATTTGAAATGATGATCCCTCTTCCTGTTGTGGCCTCTTGATCCAGTTTTCCTCTCTGCTGTTCCCTCTTTTTAAAAACTTATTCACCATTCTCTTGATGGTTCTTGAATAAACAATAAGAATGCATTTAGCTCTAATTTGAAATGATGATCCTCTTCCTGTTGTGGGCCTCTTGATCCAGTTTTCCCTGACCTCCTCTCTGTTCCCTTTTTTTAAAACTTATTCACCATTCTCTTGATGGTTCTTGAATAAACAATAAGAATGCATTTAGCTCTAATTTGAAATGATGATCCCTCTTCCTGTTGTGACCTCTCATCCAGTTTTTCCTCTCTGCTGTTCCCTCTTTTTTAAAACTTATTCACCATTCTCTTGATGGTTCTTGAATAAACAATAAGAATGCATTTAGCTCTAATTTGAAATGATGATCCCTCTTCCTGTTGTGACCTCCTCATCAGTTTTTCATCCAGTTTTCCTTTTTCTGCTATTCCCTCTTTTTGAAAAACAATAAGAATGCATTTATTCACCATTCTCTTGATGGTTCTTGATGGTTCTTGAATAAACAATAAGAATGCATTTAGCTCTAATTTGAAATGATGATCCCTCTTCCTGTTGTGACCTCCTCATCCAGTTTTCCTCTCTGCTGTTCCCTCTTTTTAAAACTTATTCACCATTCTCTTGATGGTTCTTGAATAAACAATAAGAATGCATTTAGCTCTAATTTGAAATGATGATCCCTCTTCCTGTTGTGACCTCCTCATCCAGTTTTTCCTCTCTACTGTTCCTTTTTTTAAAAACTTATTCACCATTCTCTTGATGGTTCTTGAATAAATAATAAGAATGCATTTAGCTCTAATTTGAAATGATGATCCCTCTTCCTGTTGTGACCTCCTCATCCAGTTTTCCTCTCTGCTGTTCCCTCTTTTTTAAAACTTATTCACCATTCTCTTGATGGTTCTTGAATAAACAATAAGAATGCATTTAGCTCTAATTTGAAATGATGATCCCTCTTCCTGTTGTGACCTCCTGATCCAGTTTTCCTCTCTACTGTTCCCTCTTTTTTTAAAAACTTATTCACCATTCTCTTGATGGTTCTTGAATAAACAATAAGAATGCATTTAGCTCTAATTTGAAATGATGATCCCTCTTCCTGTTGTGACCTCCTGATCCAGTTTTCCTCTCTACTGTTCCTCTTTTTTAAAACTTATTCACCATTCTCTTGATGGTTCTTGAATAAACAATAAGAAGGCATTTAGCTCTAATTTGAAATGATGATCCCTCTTCCTGTTGTGACCTCCTCATCCAGTTTTCCTCTCTACTGTTCCTCTTTTTTAAAACTTATTCACCATTCTCTTGATGGTTCTTGAATAAACAATAAGAATGCATTTAGCTCTAATTTGAAATGATGATCCCTCTTCCTGTTGTGACCTCCTCATCCAGTTTTCCTCTCTACTGTTCCCTCTTTTTAAAACTTATTCACCATTCTCTTGATGGTTCTTGAATAAACAATAAGAATGTATTTAGCTCTAATTTGAAATGATGATCCTCTTCCTGTTGTGACCTCCTCATCCAGTTTTCCTCTCTACTGTTCCCTCTTTTTAAAAACTTATTCACCATTCTCTTGATGGTTCTTGAATAAACAATAAGAATGCATTTAGCTCTAATTTGAAATGATGATCCTCTTCCTGTTGTGACCTCCTGATCCAGTTTTCCTCTCTACTGTTCCCTCTTTTTAAAACTTATTCACCATTCTCTTGATGGTTCTTGAATAAACAATAAGAATGCATTTAGCTCTAATTTGAAATGATGATCCCTCTTCCTGTTGTGACCTCCTGATCCAGTTTTCTCTCTACTGTTCCTCTTTTTTAAAACTTATTCACCATTCTCTTGATGGTTCTTGAATAAACAATAAGAATGTATTTAGCTCTAATTTGAAATGATGATCCCTCTTCCTGTTGTGACCTCCTGATCAGTTTTCCTCTCTACTGTTCCTCTTTTTAAAACTTATTCACCATTCTCTTGATGGTTCTTGAATAAACAATAAGAATTTATTTAGCTCTAATTTGAAATGATGATCCCTCTTCCTGTTGTGACCTCCTAATCCAGTTTTCCTCTATACTGTCCCCTCTTTTTTAAAACATATTCCCCATTCTCTTGATGGTTCTTTAATAAACAATAAGAAGGTATTTAGCTCTAATTTGAAATGATGATCCCTCTTCCTGTTGTGACCTCCTGATCCAGTTTTCCTCTCTACTGTTCCCTCTTTTTTAAAACTTATTCACCATTCTCTTGATTGTTCTTGAATAAACAATAAGAATGTATTTAGCTCTAATTTGAAATGATGATCCCTCTTCCTGTTGTGACCTCCTGATCCAGTTTTCCTCTCTACTGTTCCCTCTTTTTTAAAACTTATTCACCATTCTCTTGATGGTTCTTGAATAAACAATAAGAATGCATTTAGCTCTAATTTGAAATGATGATCCCTCTTCCTGTTGTGACCTCCTCATCCAGTTTTCCTCTCTGCTGTTCCCTCTTTTTTTAAAACTTATTCACCATTCTCTTGATGGTTCTTGAATAAACAATAAGAATGTATTTAGCTCTAATTTGAAAATGATGATCCCTCTTCCTGTTGTGACCTCCTGATCCAGTTTTCCAGTTTTCCTCTTGATGGTTCTTGAATAAACAATAAGAATGCATTCCCTCTAATTTTTAAAACTTATTCACCATTCTCTTGATGGTTCTTGAATAAACAATAAGAATGTATTTAGCTCTAATTTGAAATGATGATCCCTCTTCTCTGTTGTGACCTCCTGATCCAGTTTCCTCTCTCTACTGTTTCCCTTTTTAAAACTTATTCACCATTCTCTTGATGGTTCTTGAATAAACAATAAGAATGTATTTAGCTCTAATTTGAAATGATGATCCCTCTTGCTGTTGTGACCTCCTGATCCAGTTTTCTCTCTACTGTTCCCTCTTTTTAAAACTTATTCACCATTCTCTTGATGGTTCTTGAATAAACAATAAGAATGCATTTAGCTCTAATTTGAAATGATGATCCCTCTTCCTGTTGTGACCTCCTGATCCAGTTTTCCTCTCTACTGTTCCCTCTTTTTTAAAACTTATTCACCATTCTCTTGATGGTTCTTGAATAAACAATAAGAATGCATTTAGCTCTAATTTGAAATGATGATCCCTCTTCCTGTTGTGACCTCCTGATCCAGTTTTCCTCTCTACTGTTCCCTCTTTTTTAAAACTTATTCACCATTCTCTTGATGGTTCTTGAATAAACAATAAGAATGTATTTAGCTCTAATTTGAAATGATGATCCCTCTTCCTGTTGTGACCTCCTGATCCAGTTTTCCTCTCTACTGTTCCCTCTTTTTTAAAAACTTATTCACCATTCTCTTGATGGTTCTTGAATAAACAATAAGAATGCATTTAGCTCTAATTTGAAATGATGATCCCCTCTTCCTGTTGTGACCTCCTGATCCAGTTTTCCTCTCTACTGTGCATTTAGCTTTTTTAAAACTTATTCACCATTCTCTTGATGGTTCTTGAATAAACAATAAGAATGCATTTAGCTCTAATTTGAAATGATGATCCCTCTTCCTGTTGTGACCTCCTGATCCAGTTTTCCTCTCTACTGTTCCTCTTTTTTAAAAACTTATTCACCATTCTCTTGATGGTTCTTGAATAAACAATAAGAATGTATTTAGCTCTAATTTGAAATGATGATCCCTCTTCCTGTTGTGACCTCCTGATCCAGTTTTCCTCTCTACTGTTTCCTCTTTTTAAAACTTATTCACCATTCTCTTGATGGTTCTTGAATAAACAATAAGAATGTATTTAGCTCTAATTTGAAATGATGATCCCTCTTCTGTTGTGACCTCCTGATCCAGTTTTCCTCTCTACTGTTCCTCTTTTTTTAAAACTTATTCACCATTCTCTTGATGGTTCTTGAATAAACAATAAGAATGCATTTAGCTCTAATTTGAAATGATGATCCCTCTTCCTGTTGTGACCTCCTCATCCAGTTTTCCTCTCTACTGTTCCCTCTTTTTAAAACTTATTCACCATTCTCTTGATGGTTCTTGAATAAACAATAAGAAGGCATTTAGCTCTAATTTGAAATGATGATCCCTCTTCCTGTTGTGACCTCCTGATCCAGTTTTCCTCTCTACTGTTCCCTTTTTTTAAAAACTTATTCACCATTCTCTTGATGGTTCTTGAATAAACAATAAGAATGCATTTAGCTCTAATTTGAAATGATGATCCCTCTTCCTGTTGTGACCTCCTGATCCAGTTTTCCTCTCTACTGTTCCTCTTTTTTAAAACTTATTCACCATTCTCTTGATGGTTCTTGAATAAACAATAAGAATGCATTTAGCTCTAATTTGAAATGATGATCCTCTTCCTGTTGTGACCTCCTCATCCAGTTTTCCTCTCTACTGTTCCCTCTTTTTTAAAACTTATTCACCATTCTCTTGATGGTTCTTGAATAAACAATAAGAATGCATTTAGCTCTAATTTGAAATGATGATCCCTCTTCCTGTTGTGACCTCCTCATCCAGTTTTCCTCTCTGCTGTTCCTCTTTTTAAAACTTATTCACCATTCTCTTGATGGTTCTTGAATAAACAATAAGAATGCATTTAGCTCTAATTTGAAATGATGATCCCTCTTCCTGTTGTGACCTCCTCATCCAGTTTTCCTCTCTACTGTTCCTCTTTTTTAAAACTTATTCACCATTCTCTTGATGGTTCTTGAATAAACAATAAGAATGCATTTAGCTCTAATTTGAAATGATGATCCCTCTTCCTGTTGTGACCTCCTCATCCAGTTTTCTCTCTCACTGTTCCCTCTTTTTTTAAAACTTATTCACCATTCTCTTGATGGTTCTTGAATAAACAATAAGAATGCATTTAGCTCTAATTTGAAATGATGATCCCTCTTCCTGTTGTGACCTCCTCATCCAGTTTTCCCTCTCTACTGTTCCCCTTTTTTTAAAACTTATTCACCATTCTCTTGATGGTTCTTGAATAAACAATAAGAAGGCATTTAGCTCTAATTTGAAATGATGATCCCTCTTCCTGTTGTGACCTCCTGATCCAGTTTTCTCTCTACTGTTCCCTCTTTTTTTTTAAAACTTATTCACCATTCTCTTGATGGTTCTTGAATAAACAATAAGAAGGCATTTAGCTCTAATTTGAAATGATGATCCCTCTTCCTGTTGTGACCTCCTGATCCAGTTTTCCTCTCTACTGTTCCCTCTTTTTTAAAACTTATTCACCATTCTCTTGATGGTTCTTGAATAAACAATAAGAAGGCATTTAGCTCTAATTTGAAATGATGATGATCCAGTTTTCCTCCTCTTCCTTTTGTGACATTCTCTTGATGGTTCTTGAATCCATTTTAGCTCTAATTTTTCCTCTACTGACCTCCTGATCAGTTTTCCTCTTTTTTTAAAACTTATTCACCATTCTCTTGATGGTTCTTGAATAAACAATAAGAAGGCATTTAGCTCTAATTTGAAATGATGATCCCTCTTCCTGTTGTGATGATCCAGTTTTCCTCTCTACTGTTCCCTCTTTTTTAAAACTTATTCACCATTCTCTTGATGGTTCTTGAATAAACAATAAGAATATTTAGCTCTAATTTGAAATGATGATCCCTCTTCCTGTTGTGACCTCCTGATCCAGTTTTTCCTCTCTACTGTTCCCTCATCCAGTTTTTTAAAACTTATTCACCATTCTCTTGATGGTTCTTGAATAAACAATAAGAATGCATTTAGCTCTAATTTGAAATGATGATCCCTCTTCCTGTTGTGACCTCTCATCCAGTTTTCCTCTCTACTGTTCCCTTTTTAAAACTTATTCACCATTCTCTTGATGGTTCTTGAATAAACAATAAGAAGGCATTTAGCTCTAATTTGAAATGATGATCCCTCTTCCTGTTGTGACCTCCTCATCCAGTTTCCTCTCTACTGTTCCCTCTTTTTTAAAACTTATTCACCATTCTCTTGATGGTTCTTGAATAAACAATAAGAATGCATTTAGCTCTAATTTGAAATGATGATCCCTCTTCCTGTTGTGACCTCCTGATCCAGTTTTTTCTCTCTGCTGTTCCCTCTTTTTAAAACTTATTCACCATTCTCTTGATGGTTCTTGAATAAACAATAAGAAGGCATTTAGCTCTAATTTGAAATGATGATCCCTTCTTCCCTGTTGTGACCTCCTTGATCCAGTTTTCCTCTCTACAGTTCTCCTGTTCCCTTTTTAAAACTTATTCACCATTCTCTTGATGGTTCTTGAATAAACAATAAGAATGCATTTAGCTCTAATTTGAAATGATGATCCCTCTTCCTGTTGTGACCTCCTCATCCAGTTTTCCTCTCTACTGTTCCCTCTTTTTAAAACTTATTCACCATTCTCTTGATGGTTCTTGAATAAACAATAAGAATGCATTTAGCTCTAATTTGAAATGATGATCCCTCTTCCTGTTGTGACCTCCTCATCCAGACTCTCTACTGTTCCCTCTTTTTTAAAACTTATTCACCATTCTCTTGATGGTTCTTGAATAAACAATAAGAATGCATTTAGCTCTAATTTGAAATGATGATCCCTCTTCCTGTTGTGACCTCCTCATCCAGTTTTTTCTGCTGTTCCCTCTTTTAAAAAACTTATTCACCATTCTCTTGATGGTTCTTGAATAAACAATAAGAATGCATTTAGCTCTAATTTGAAATGATGATCCCTCTTCCTGTTGTGACCTCCTCATCCAGTTTTCCTCTCTGCTGTTCCCTCTTTTTTAAAACTTATTCACCATTCTCTTGATGGTTCTTGAATAAACAATAAGAATGCATTTAGCTCTAATTTGAAATGATGATCCCTCTTCCTGTTGTGACCTCCTCATCCAGTTTTCCTCTCTACTGTTCCTCTTTTTTTTAAAACTTATTCACCATTCTCTTGATGGTTCTTGAATAAACAATAAGAATGCATTTAGCTCTAATTTGAAATGATGATCCTCTTCCTGTTGTGACCTCCTCATCCAGTTTTTCCTCTCTACTGTTCCCTCTTTTTAAAAACTTATTCACCATTCTCTTGATGGTTCTTGAATAAACAATAAGAATGCATTTAGCTCTAATTTGAAATGATGATCCCTCTTCCTGTTGTGACCTCCTCATCCAGTTTTCTCTCTACTGTTCCCTCTTTTTTTAAAACTTATTCACCATTCTCTTGATGGTTCTTGAATAAACAATAAGAATGCATTTAGCTCTAATTTGAAATGATGATCCCTCTTCCTGTTGTGACCTCCTCATCCAGTTTTCCTCTCTACTGTTCCCTCTTTTTTTAAAACTTATTCACCATTCTCTTGATGGTTCTTGAATAAACAATAAGAAGGCATTTAGCTCTAATTTGAAATGATGATCCCTCTTCCTGTTGTGACCTCCTCATCCAGTTTTCCTCTCTACTGTTTCCTCTTTAAAAAACTTATTCACCATTCTCTTGATGGTTCTTGAATAAACCAATAAGAATGCATTTAGCTCTAATTTGAAATGATGATCCCTCTTCCTGTTGTGACCTCCTCATCCAGTTTTCCTCTCTGCTGTTCCCTCTTTTTTAAAACTTATTCACCATTCTCTTGATGGTTCTTGAATAAACAATAAGAATGCATTTAGCTCTAATTTGAAATGATGATCCCTCTTCCTGTTGTGACCTCCTCATCCAGTTTTCCTCTGATCTACTGTTCCCTCTTTTTTAAAACTTATTCACCATTCTCTTGATGGTTCTTGAATAAACAATAAGAATGCATTTAGCTCTAATTTGAAATGATGATCCCTCTTCCTGTTGTGACCTCCTCATCCAGTTTTCCTCTCTACTGTTCCTCTTTTTTAAAACTTATTCACCATTCTCTTGATGGTTCTTGAATAAACAATAAGAAGGCATTTAGCTCTAATTTGAAATGATGATCCCTCTTCCTGTTGTGACCTCCTCATCCAGTTTTCCTCTCTACTGTTCCCTCTTTTTAAAACTTATTCACCATTCTCTTGATGGTTCTTGAATAAACAATAAGAAGGCATTTAGCTCTAATTTGAAATGATGATCCCTCTTCCTGTTGTGACCTCCTCATCCAGTTTTCCTCTCTGCTGTTCCTCTTTTTAAAACTTATTCACCATTCTCTTGATGGTTCTTGAATAAACAATAAGAATGCATTTAGCTCTAATTTGAAATGATGATCCCTCTTCCTGTTGTGACCTCCTCATCCAGTTTTCTCTTGATGGTTCTTGAATAAATAATAAGAATGCATTTCTGACCTCCTCATCCTTTTCCCCTCTGTTTTTTAAAACTTATTCACCATTCTCTTGATGGTTCTTGAATAAACAATAAGAATGCATTTAGCTCTAATTTGAAATGATGATCCCTCTTCCTGTTGTGACCTCCTCATCCAGTTTTTCCTCTCTGCTGTTCCCTCTTTTTTAAAACTTATTCACCATTCTCTTGATGGTTCTTGAATAAACAATAAGAATGCATTTAGCTCTAATTTGAAATGATGATCCCTCTTCCTGTTGTGACCTCCTCATCCAGTTTTCCTCTCTGCTGTTCCCTCTTTTTAAAACTTATTCACCATTCTCTTGATGGTTCTTGAATAAACAATAAGAATGCATTTAGTTCCTCTCTAATTTGAAATGGATCCTCTTCCTGTTGTGACCTCCTCATCCAGTTTTCCTCTCTCTGTTGTTCCTCTTTTAAAAACTTATTCACCATTTCTTGATGGTTCTTGAATAAATAATAAGAATGCATTTAGCTCTAATTTGAAATGATGATCCCTCTTCCTGTTGTGACCTCCTCATCCAGTTTTTCTCTCTCTGCTGTTCCCTCTTTTTTAAAACTTATTCACCATTCTCTTGATGGTTCTTGAATAAATAATAAGAATGCATTTAGCTCTAATTTGAAATGATGATCCTCTTCCTGTTGTGACCTCCTCATCCAGTTTTCCTCTCTGCTGTTCCTCTTTTAAAACTTATTCACCATTCTCTTGATGGTTCTTGAATAAACAATAAGAATGCATTTAGCTCTAATTTGAAATGATGATCCCTCTTCCTGTTGTGACCTCCTCATCCAGTTTTCCAGTTTTCTCTACTGTTTCCCTCTTTTTTAAAAACTTATTCACCATTCTCTTGATGGTTCTTGAATAAACAATAAGAATGCATTTAGCTCTAATTTGAAATGATGATCCCTCTTCCTGTTGTGACCTCCTCATCCAGTTTTCCTCTCTGCTGTTCCTCTTTTTTAAAACTTATTCACCATTCTCTTGATGGTTCTTGAATAAACAATAAGAATGCATTTAGCTCTAATTTGAAATGATGATCCCTCTTCCTGTTGTGACCTCCTCATCCAGTTTTCCTCTCTACTGTTCCCCTCTTTTTAAAACTTATTCACCATTCTCTTGATGGTTCTTGAATAAACAATAAGAATGCATTTAGCTCTAATTTGAAATGATGATCCCTCTTCCTGTTGTGACCTCCTCATCCAGTTTTCCTCTCTCTGCTGTTCCTCTTTTTAAAACTTATTCACCATTCTCTTGATGGTTCTTGAATAAATAATAAGAATGCATTTAGCTCTAATTTGAAATGATGATCCCTCTTCCTGTTGTGACCTCCTCATCCAGTTTTCCTCTCTGCTGTTCCCTCTTTTTTAAAACTTATTCACCATTCTCTTGATGGTTCTTGAATAAATAATAAGAATGCATTTAGCTCTAATTTGAAATGATGATCCCTCTTCCTGTTGTGACCTCCTCATCCAGTTTTCCTCTCTGCTGTTCCTCTTTTTAAAAAAACTTATTCACCATTCTCTTGATGGTTCTTGAATAAATGGTTCTTGAATAAAGAATGCATTTAGCTCTAATTTGAAAATGATGATCCCTCTTCCTGTTGTGACCTCCTCATCCAGTTTTCCTCTCTGCTGTTCCCTCTTTTTTAAAAACTTATTCACCATTCTCTTGATGGTTCTTGAATAAACAATAAGAATGCATTTAGCTCTAATTTGAAATGATGATCCCTCTTCCTGTTGTGACCTCCTCATCCAGTTTTCCTCTCCTGCTGTTCTTTTTTTTAAAAACTTATTCACCATTCTCTTGATGGTTCTTGAATAAATAATAAGAATGCATTTAGCTCTAATTTGAAATGATGATCCCTCTTCCTGTTGTGACCTCCTCATCCAGTTTTCTCTCTACTGTTCCCTCTTTTTTAAAACTTATTCACCATTCTCTTGATGGTTCTTGAATAAATAATAAGAATGCATTTAGCTCTAATTTGAAATGATGATCCCTCTTCCTGTTGTGACCTCCTCATCCAGTTTTCCTCTCTGCTGTTCCCTCTTTTTTAAAACTTATTCACCATTCTCTTGATGGTTCTTGAATAAATAATAAGAATGCATTTAGCTCTAATTTGAAATGATGATCCCTCTTCCTGTTGTGACCTCCTCATCCAGTTTTCCTCTCTGCTGTTCCCTCTTTTTTAAAACTTATTCACCATTCTCTTGATGGTTCTTGAATAAATAATAAGAATGCATTTAGCTCTAATTTGAAATGATGATCCCTCTTCCTGTTGTGACCTCCTCATCCAGTTTTCCTCTCTGCTGTTCCCTCTTTTTAAAACTTATTCACCATTCTCTTGATGGTTCTTGAATAAACAATAAGAATGCATTTAGCTCTAATTTGAAATGATGATCCCTCTTCCTGTTGTGACCTCCTCATCCAGTTTCCCCTTATTCACCTCTCTTGTTCTTTAAGAATGCCTCTTTTTAAAACTTATTCACCATTCTCTTGATGGTTCTTGATGGTTCTTGAATAAACAATAAGAATGCATTTAGCTCTAATTTGAAATGATGATCCCTCTTCCTGTTGTGACCTCCTCATCCAGTTTTCTCTCTCTGTTCCTCTTTTTTAAAACTTATTCACCATTCTCTTGATGGTTCTTGAATAAATAATAAGAATGCATTTAGCTCTAATTTGAAATGATGATCCTCTTCCTTGATGTTGTGACCTCCTCATCCATTTTTTCCTCTCTACTCCTCATCCAGTTGTTCCCTCTGTTTTTTAAAACTTATTCACCATTCTCTTGATGGTTCTTGAATAAACAATAAGAATGCATTTAGCTCTAATTTGAAATGATGATCCCTCTTCCTGTTGTGACCTCCTCATCCAGTTTTCCTCTCTGCTGTTCCTCTTTTTAAAAACTTATTCACCATTCTCTTGATGGTTCTTGAATAAACAATAAGAATGCATTTAGCTCTAATTTGAAATGATGATCCCTCTTCCTGTTGTGACCTCCTCATCCAGTTTTCCTCTCTACTGTTCCTCTTTTAAAACTTATTCACCATTCTCTCTTGATGGTTCTTGAATAAACAATAAGAATGCATTTAGCTCTAATTTGAAATGATGATCCCTCTTCCTGTTGTGACCTCCTCATCCAGTTTTCCTCTCTACTGTTCCTCTTTTTAAAACTTATTCACCATTCTCTTGATGGTTCTTGAATAAACAATAAGAATGCATTTAGCTCTAATTTGAAATGATGATCCCTCTTCCTGTTGTGACCTCCTCATCCAGTTTTCCTCTCTACTGTTCCCTCTTTTTTAAAACTTATTCACCATTCTCTTGATGGTTCTTGAATAAACAATAAGAATGCATTTAGCTCTAATTTGAAATGATGATCCCTCTTCCACCTCCTCCAGTTTTCTCTGCTGTTCCCCTTTTTTGAAAGAATGGTTCTTGAATAAACAATAAGAATGCATTAGCCTTTTTGAAAATGATTTCATCCTGCTATACTCTATTCATTCACCATTCTTGATGGTTCTTGAATAAATTTAACAAAATGAATGCATTTAGCTCTAATTTGAAATGATGATCCCTCTTCCTGTTGTGACCTCCTCATCCAGTTTTTCCTCTCTGCTGTTTCCTCTTTTTAAAAACTTATTCACCATTCTCTTGATGGTTCTTGAATAAACAATAAGAATGCATTTAGCTCTAATTTGAAATGATGATCCCTCTTCCTGTTGTGACCTCCTCATCCAGTTTTCCTCTCTACTGTTCCCTTTTTTAAAACTTATTCACCATTCTCTTGATGGTTCTTGAATAAACAATAAGAAGGCATTTAGCTCTAATTTGAAATGATGATCCCTCTTCCTGTTGTGACCTCCTCATCCAGTTTTCCTCTCTACTGTTCCCTCTTTTTAAAACTTATTCACCATTCTCTTGATGGTTCTTGAATAAACAATAAGAATGCATTTAGCTCTAATTTGAAATGATGATCCCTCTTCCTGTTGTGACCTCCTGATCCAGTTTTCCTCTCTACTGTTTCCTCTTTTTTTAAAACTTATTCACCATTCTCTTGATGGTTCTTGAATAAACAATAAGAATGCATTTAGCTCTAATTTGAAATGATGATCCCTCTTCCTGTTGTGACCTCCTCATCCAGTTTTTCCTCTCTGCTGTTCCTCTTTTTTGAAAACTTATTCACCATTCTCTTGATGGTTCTTGAATAAACAATAAAAATGCATTTAGCTCTAATTTGAAATGATGATCCCTCTTCCTGTTGTGACCTCCTCATCCAGTTTTCCTCTCTGCTGTTTGGTTCCCTCTTTTTAAAACTTATTCACCATTCTCTTGATGGTTCTTGAATAAACAATAAGAATGCATTTAGCTCTAATTTGAAAATGATGATCCCTCTTCCTGTTGTGACCTCCTCATCCAGTTTTCCTCTCTCCACTGTTCCCTCTTTTTTAAAACTTATTCACCATTCTCTTGATGGTTCTTGAATAAACAATAAGAATGCATTTAGCTCTAATTTGAAATGATGATCCCTCTTCCTGTTGTGACCTCCTCATCCAGTTTTTCCTCTCTGCTGTTCCTCTTTTTTAAAACTTATTCACCATTCTCTTGATGGTTCTTGAATAAACAATAAGAAGGCATTTAGCTCTAATTTGAAATGATGATCCCTCTTCCTGTTGTGACCTCCTCATCCAGTTTTCCTCTCTGCTGTTCCCTCTTTTTAAAAAACTTATTCACCATTCTCTTGATGGTTCTTGAATAAACAATAAGAATGCATTTAGCTCTAATTTGAAATGATGATCCCTCTTCCTGTTGTGACCTCCTCATCCAGTTTTCCTCTCTACTGTTCCTCTTTTAAAAAACTTATTCACCATTCTCTTGATGGTTCTTGAATAAACAATAAGAATGCATTTAGCTCTAATTTGAAATGATGATCCCTCTTCCTGTTGTGACCTCCTCATCCAGTTTTCTCTCTGCTGTTCCCTCTTTTTTTAAAACTTAAATTCTCTTGATGGTTCTTGAATAAACCATTTTCTCTTGATGGTTCTTTTTTAAAACTTATTCAATTCTCTTGATGGTTCTTGAATAAGAATGCATTTAGCTCTAATTTGAAATGATGATCCCTCTTCCTGTTGTGACCTCCTCATCCAGTTTTCCTCTCTACTGTTCCCTCTTTTTTAAAACTTATTCACCATTCTCTTGATGGTTCTTGAATAAACAATAAGAATGCATTTAGCTCTAATTTGAAATGATGACCTCCTCATCCAGTTTTCCTCTCTGTTGTTCCTCTTTTTAAAACTTATTCACCATTCTCTTGATGGTTCTTGAATCCATTTAGCTCTAATTTGAAATGATGATCCCTCTTCCTGTTGTGACCTCCTCATCCAGTTTTCCTCTCTGCTGTTCCCTCTTTTTTAAAACTTATTCACCATTCTCTTGATGGTTCTTGAATAAACAATAAGAAGGCATTTAGCTCTAATTTGAAATGATGATCCCTCTTCCTGTTTGACCTCCCATCCAGTTTTCCTCTCTTACTGTTCCTCTGATTTTAAAAACTTATTCACCATTCTCTTGATGGTTCTTGAATAAACAATAAGAATGCATTTAGCTCTAATTTGAAATGATGATCCCTCTTCCTGTTGTGACCTCCTCATCCAGTTTTTTCTCTCTACTGTTCCCTCTTTTTAAAACTTATTCACCATTCTCTTGATGGTTCTTGAATAAACAATAAGAATGCATTTAGCTCTAATTTGAAATGATGATCCCTCTTCCTGTTGTGACCTCCTCATCCAGTTTTCCTCTCTGCTGTTCCCTCTTTTTTAAAACTTATTCACCATTCTCTTGATGGTTCTTGAATAAACAATAAGAAGGCATTTAGCTCTAATTTGAAATGATGATCCCTCTTCCTGTTGTGACCTCCTCATCCAGTTTTCCTCTCTGCTGTTCCTCTTTTTTAAAAACTTATTCACCATTCTCTTGATGGTTCTTGAATAAACAATAAGAATGCATTTAGCTCTAATTTGAAATGATGATCCCTCTTCCTGTTGTGACCTCCTGATCCAGTTTTTTTGCTGTTCCCTCTCACCATTCTCTGTTCTTGAATAAACAATAAGAAGGCATTTAGCTCTAATTTGAAATGATGATCCCTCTTTTTTGAAAACTTATTCACCATTTCATTCTCTTGATGGTTCTTGAATAAACAATTTAAGAATGATGATCCCTCACCTCCTTAGTTTTCCTCTCTGTTCCCTTTTTTTAAAACTTATTCACCATTCTCTTGATGGTTTTGAAAAACTAATTTAAAAATGATGATCCCTCTTCCTGTTGTGACCTCCTGATCCAGTTTTCCTCTCTGCTGTTCCCCTTTTTTAAAACTTATTCACCATTCTCTTGATGGTTCTTGAATAAACAATAAGAATGCATTTAGCTCTAATTTGAAATGATGATCCCTCTTCCTGTTGTGACCTCCTCATCCAGTTTTTCCTCTCTGCTGTTCCCTCTTTTTTTTAAAACTTATTCACCATTCTCTTGATGGTTCTTGAATAAACAATAAGAATGCATTTAGCTCTAATTTGAAATGATGATCCCTCTTCCTGTTGTGACCTCCTCATCCAGTTTTCCTCTCTGCTGTAAACAATAAGAATCTTTTGAAAAAAACTTTTATTCACCATTCTCTTGATGGTTCTTGAATAAACAATAAGAATGCATTTAGCTCTAATTTGAAATGATGATCCCTCTTCCTGTTGTGACCTCCTCATCCAGTTTTCCTCTCTGCTGTTCCCTCTTTTTAAAACTTATTCACCATTCTCTTGATGGTTCTTGAATAAACAATAAGAATGCATTTAGCTCTAATTTGAAATGATGATCCCTCTTCCTGTTGTGACCTCCTCATCCAGTTTTCCTCTCTGCTGTTCCCTCTTTTTTTAAAACTTATTCACCATTCTCTTGATGGTTCTTGAATAAATAATAAGAATGCATTTAGCTCTAATTTGAAATGATGATCCCTCTTCCTGTTGTGACCTCCTCATCCAGTTTTCCTCTCTGCTGTTCCCTTTTTTAAAACTTATTCACCATTCTCTTGATGGTTCTTGAATAAACAATAAGAATGCATTTAGCTCTAATTTGAAATGATGATCCCTCTTCCTGTTGTGACCTCCTCATCCAGTTTTCCTCTCTGCTGTTCCTCTTTTTTAAAAACTTATTCACCATTCTCTTGATGGTTCTTGAATAAATAATAAGAATGCATTTAGCTCTAATTTGAAATGATGATCCCTCTTCCTGTTGTGACCTCCTCATCCAGTTTTCCTCTCTGCTGTTCCCTCTTTTTAAAACTTATTCACCATTCTCTTGATGGTTCTTGAATAAATAATAAGAATGCATTTAGCTCTAATTTGAAATGATGATCCCTCTTCCTGTTTGACCTCCTCATCCAGTTTTCCTCTCTGCTGTTCCCTCTTTTTAAAACTTATTCACCATTCTCTTGATGGTTCTTGAATAAACAATAAGAAGGCATTTAGCTCTAATTTGAAATGATGATCCCTCTTCCTGTTGTGACCTCCTCATCCAGTTTTTCTCTCTACTGTTCCCTTTTTTAAAAACTTATTCACCATTCTCTTGATGGTTCTTGAATAAACAATAAGAATGCATTTAGCTCTAATTTGAAATGATGATCCCTCTTCCTGTTGTGACCTCCTCATCCAGTTTTCCTCTCTACTGTTCCCTCTTTTTTAAAACTTATACACCATTCTCTTGATGGTTCTTGAATAAATAATAAGAATGCATTTAGCTCTAATTTGAAATGATGATCCCTTTTTTTGCTGATTGATCGTTCTTGAATGGACTTTGAAAATGGAAGCCAGAATATGAATGTTGGTGCCATTACTGGCGGCCTGAGTGATATTTCTCGTGTCATTATTGCTCAGTTGGGAAGGTATAGTGGGGCAGATATAAAAAGATTTTAACCTGTTCTTTTTCTCGCTGAATAACTCAAATGGTTTTTCAGTGATCTTTATGGCAATTAGTGTCAAGATGGTTAAACCTCTTATCTGAACAACTGGAAAAAAAAAACTTAATAAGTGATTTTTTTTCTTTCGATATTAAACATTTTGTGTGGCGGACAATTTTGCTGTTACACGATTTGGATAATTTTACAGATATTTGCCGAAATATATCTGATGAAACTGATCTACAAAAGTCTGCAGAAAATTCAGTGACAATGTCGACAGTGACACTGAAAAAAGTTTTACCAGTTGTGCAAAAATGTCAGAACACTTCTGCTGTTACAAATACTACAGAAGATCCTTCCACCTCAAACATTACCGATGGGCCTTTAGAATTAACTAAAGATCATGCAACCTGCCCAGAAGTCATGGTGTGAAAGTGTTGTGTAGAAGGACAACTGAACCTTGCTAACCATTTCACCCCAAGAAAGGTGACAATGTCACTAGAAACAAGAGTGTTACAGGAAGCGAAAGAGAATAAGAAGATTTTATGTAGAGAAGCGGAGTAAAAGGGCAATAAATAGACAGAGTTTAGCAAGACAGAAGATGGTCCCTCAGAAGTAACTGAAGATCCTGCAACGTGGCCAGAAATAATAAGGCATGGTGTGAGAGTGTTGTGTAGAAAAAACGAGCGACCTTCTCTACACTAATTGTTGAACATAGACTCTTTCATTCAATATGAGTAGAACGTCTGCTCATCCGAAACAGTTGTCGCAAAGTGGGTCGTAGCGTTGAGTCGTACGCATTGCCGCACTGAACGATGCTATTCGCCATTATTGTATTATTAATCCATGTTCCCCTCATGTGATTAAACCTGTTCTTCGATAATCTTTTGTTCGTGTGTCTTCTTTGCAATACTGTTAACCGTGACTAAAAGATTATACAAGTGTTACAAGAGAGAAATTATTTGGTAAAAAAAGGGGCCATCAAAACTTTTAGGGAAAATTCCCGTAAAAAAAAAACGCTTTTTCAAAATTTGACGGCAAGAAAAAGCTCCCAAATGGTGAAGTCCTTGGCCGACCATGGCAATTATACTCAGCCTCAAGTGACAAAGGTTTTTGTTATTATTGTAAAATTTTTACTTTATCGTCACAGACGCACCTGCAACTTCTGGCTTTGATGACTGGCCGAACACCCATTTGAAAGCGATACTACAACTGCGCTACACCGCGTGCTGCACACCCTCACTGAGCAAGTAGAGTATTGGGAAGGAGATAAAGGAACAAGTTACCAACTAGGAATTACTCATTATTTACATTATTCGGACGAGTGTCCTCATCTTTATCGCCATATTTATGACAACGTTTCGGCCGCTGTACGCTCCAGCCTTCTTCAGGTGGTTGGAATGTCGGACTGAACCTTTTGTTTTGCTCACTGGGGTAGACTGTTCTAGTTCCACGTGCCATGATTAATGGATGTCAGTTATCTCCTATGAATTTCCCTCGACATTCCAACCACCTGAAGAAGGCCGGAGCGTACAACGGCCGAAACGTTATAATAAATATGTCGACAAAGATGAGGACAATAGTCCGAATAATGTAAATAATGTACATAATACCTCATCTCAGAAATATAGACAGATAGGAATTACTCGTACTTTAAAAAATTGGGAATAACAATACATCCCGTGTGACTAATGCAGGGTCAAACTGTTTTTTTACATTCTTATTCCATTCATTTTGTTCAGCCCAAGAAAGGAGACAGTTTTGTTAATCATTTCAGCCCAAGAAAGATGACAGTTTTCTTAATCATTTCAGCCCAAGAAAGGTGACAGTTTTGTTAATCATTTCAGCCCAAGAAAGGTGACAGTTTGTTAATCATTTCAACCGAAGAATGGCGACAGTTTTGCTAATCATTTCAGCCCAAGAAAGATGACAGTTTTGTTAATCATTTCAGCCCAAGAAAGATGACAGTTTTGTTAATCATTTCAGCCCAAGAATGGTGACAGTTTTGTTAATCATTTCAGCCCAAGAAAGATGACAGTTTTGTTAATCATTTCAGCCTAAGAAAGGTGACAATGCCAATGAAAAGGTGTTACTGGGAGAGAAAGAGGATGAGAAGGAGGAAGGACAATAAAGGAACAAAGTTCAGCCTTCAGAATTAACTGAAGATCCTGCAACGTGGCAAGAAGTAATAAATCATGGTGTAAGAGTGTTGTATAGAAAGACGACCGAACCTTGTTACTCGTTTCACCCCAAGAAAGGTGACAATGCCATTAAGGAGCAGGGTGTTATAGGGAGTAAAAGAGAATGAGCAGACTTCAGTGAGGAGAAGCGGAGAGAAAAGACAATAAGGGAACAGGGAGAGATGGGCCTTCAAAATTAACTGAAGATACTGCAGCCTGGGCAGAAGTAATAAGTCATGATGTAAGAGTGTTGTGTAAAAAGACGACAGAACCTTGTTAATGGTTCCAACCCCAAAAAGATGACAATGCCACTTGGAAGTAGGGTGTAATAGGGAGTGAAAGAGAAGGAGAAGACATTAGTGAGGAGAAGCGGAGAGAAAGGACAATAAAGGAATAGGATTCAGGAAGACAGAAGATGACGATTGACGTTACATTTAAATATTTGAAGATTGTAGTTGGCAGGGAAGCAAGAAATCGGAAGGGATTTCCACAGGCGAGAAGTACGAGAAAACAAACTATTAGAAAAGAACTGAAAAGCTGCTTCTAGCTAATTCAACAGTAGAAACGGTGAGACCTATTTGCCAATCTAGTAGAAGACTTCAATTCATGCAGACCAGTCACTAAGAACAGTTCATCAAAACAATTGCCATGAAAATATTTGTAGAAAAGACAGAGAGAAGCCATGTGCTATTGGTATTAACTTGATATTATCACAACTCATTTTTTTTTTCTTTTGCCCTGCTAGCGGGGTTTCGAATTTGGCAAGTGTACCATTTGTAAAAGGATAAAATCCCGATTAATAACTTCTATCTTTCGGCGGATATTGTCAAACTTAAGAATAAACACAACTAACGTCTCACAATTTTGATATAGTGTAAACCGGACAAATGTCTTAGCTGTTTAGCTCCAGTTTAAACGCGACCAATGTTTAACGTTTTTACACTCGGTAAACCGAACCCATGTTTTTTTTATTGATTTTATGTAAACTGAACCTATGTTTACCTTTTTGACTCCAGTGTAAATCGAAACTGTTTACCTATTTGATTCCAGCTTAAAACGAACATGTTTATCTTTTTTAACTGAAACCATGTTTACTTTTTTAACCCCAGTGTAAACTGAAATTAGGCTTATCTTTTTGACTCTAGTGTAAACCGAAAATATGTTTACCTTTTTGACCCCAGTGTACACCGAAACTATATTTACCTTTTTCACTCCAGTGTGAACCGGATCTATGTTTACCTTTTTGACTCCAATGTAAACCGAAACAATGTTTACCTTTTTGATTCCAGTGTAAAACGAAACTATGTTTACCTTTTTTGACTGCAGTGTAAACTTAAACTACGTTTATATTTTTGACCCCAGTGAAAACCGAAACTATGTTTACCTTTTTGACCCCCGTGTAAACTGAACCTATGTTTAACTTTTTGTCTCCAGTGTAATTCGAACCTATGTTTACCTTCTTTAAACCGAAGCTATGTCAACCTTTTTGACTACAGTGTAAACCGAAACTGTCGACTTTTTTTACTCGAGTGTAAATCGAACGTATATTTAACTTTTTGAATCTTGTTATCCCCACCTCTAATATGAACGGGGAAAGCACGGTGGAGTAATAGATAGCGGTATGGTTTGAGGAATCGGAGACCCGAGTTCGCATTCATGACCTTCACTTGCGTGCTAATAACATTGGGAAAGATATATATCCACCTTTTGTCCCGCAGCTATGGGTAAATTCCCGGACAGACCAAGTCCCATAGCCTTCTTTGGTGACTCGTCTAGAAGAAAGAAAACTCTGAATTCAAAACCTGCCTGGGGAGGGTTGGGTACCGTCAGGCTATATTACTCATGTATCACCACTGCGACTGCGGCTGCAGTGCGTGGTGGTGGCCCTAGAATTCTAATGGGTTAGGGGTCTCATCGTCGTGATGAACCTGACCTATATCTACTTACCTATTTATATTCTGACAATTGTCTTCATCTTTGTTGTTACTATCACAACGTTTCGGCCATTGTGCCATCCGGTCTTCTTCAGGTGTATATGGATCTGGGTAAACTACAGGAAATTTCGAACTGAACCCTTTGGTTCTCGTTCCACTGTTCATGCTTTCTTTTCTCGTCTTTCTTCTTGATTTTTTTTTATGCTGTTCTGTTTGTTCCTTTTTTTCCTTTGGTCTTCTTTTTGTCTCCTTCTCTTTTTATTCCAACCGCCTTCTCTAATTCTTTCCCTTTTTTCTTTCTTACTTTTCCCGCCTTTCATTATATTCTCTGTTTCACATTTCATACTTTTATTTTATTTTACTTTTTCAGGGTTTATTTTTCCTTTTCTTTCCTTCATTTTCTTCATTATCTTTTTCTCTTTCTCATCTATACTTTTTCTTTTCTTTCTCATCATTTTTTTTTATTTTCTCTTCCCTCACTTTCCTTTTTTTTCTTTTTCATATTTAATTTTTCTTTTTCTTTCCTGTGTTTTTTTTACATTCTCTGTTTCCTTTTTGTTCCTTCATTTTCTTTTACTCTCTTCGTCTTCTTTCACTCAATCTCTTTTTCATTTTCTTTCTTTCATTCTCTTTTTCCTCTTTCGCACCTTTTTTATTACTTTTAGCTTCCTTTCTTTCACCCATTCTCTTTTTCATTTTCTTTCTTGCGTACTCTTTTTCCTCTCTTTCCCACCTTTTCTTTTTATCTTCCTTTCTTTAACCCATTCTCTTTTTCCTCTTCTTTCTTACATTCTCTTTTCTCTTCTCTTTCCCGCCTTCCCTTATTCCTTTTCTTTTCATTTCTTTACTTCAGTTTACTTTTTCTTTCCTACATTTTCTTCAGCCTTTTCTTTCCAGAATTATTGTTTTTCTTCTCTTTCCTTTTTTTTTCCTTTTCTTTCTTGCATTTTCTTTTATCTTTTCTTTTGTGCCTTTCTTTTTTTGATTTCTTTATTTACTTCTTCTTTTCTCCATTTTGTTTTTCTTCCCTTTTCTTTCTTCTTTTCCTCATTTTTTTCTTCCTTATATTTGTTGTTGTTCTCTTTCGCACAATTTTTTCTCTTTCATTTATTTTACTTTTCTACTTCTTCCACATATTTTCTTTATTCCTTTGTTTCTTGCCTTCTCATTTACCTACTTCTTTTTCCGATTTTTCATTTTTCATTTTCCATTATTTACTTGCTTCTTTCTTATATTTTCTTTTTCCATTTCTTTCTTACCTTTCTTTAAAATTCTTCTTTCTTTTTCACCATTTATTTTTCCTTTCCTTTCTTTTTATTTTCTTTTTTCTTCTCATTTTCGTTTCCTTTCTTACATTTTTTGCCATTCTTCTGTTTCGCACTATTTCTTTCTCCTTCATTTTCTTTACTTTTCTTCTTCTCTCCACACATTTTCTTTTTCCTTCTCTTTCCTTCACTTTTAATTACTCCCTTACACTTTCCCTCATTTTATTGTCCTTTTCTTTCCGACATTTCTTTTTTGATTTTCGCTTTCTGATCTTTCTTTTTATTTACCTTTTCCTTTCATTTGCTTTTACCTCTTTCTCATCGTTTATTCTTTCTTTCTTTTCCTTTTACTTTCCTATTATTTCTTTCTCGTATATTCTTTTCCCCTTTTTTTCATCGATTTCATTCTATTTCTTTTCTTTTTTCCTTTTCTTTTCTACGTTTTTCTTTTCATTTCTTTCAAACCTTTTTCTTCGTTTTTCCTTTCTTTTCTTTCAAACTTTTCCTTTCCTTTTTTTCTTTTCTTTCCTTTTCTTTCAAACCTATTGTTTCTTTTCTTATTTTTCTTTTCTTCTTTTTCCTTTTCTTTTCTTCGTTTTTTTTTCTTTTCTATTCTTTCAACCCTTTCTTTTCTGTCTTTCTTTTATTCCTTTTATTTCGTTTTTTCTTTTCTTTTCTTTCAAACCTTTTCTTTTTCCTTCATTCTCTTTCATTTCCGCCCTCTTTCCCCAAATGTTATTCTTATTTTCGTTCCAACCTTTTTATACTCTTCGCTTTCCAATCTTTTTGTTTCTCCTTTTTTTTTCTTTCATTTACTTTTAACTTCTTCTCATTCACATTCTTTTTTCCTTTTTATTTCAGTCACTTTCTTTTTTCTCTTTTACATCTTTTTCCTTTTTATTTCAGTCATTTTTTTCTCTTTTACATCTTTTTCCTTTTTATTTTAGTCGTTTTCTTTTTTCTCTTTTACATCTTTTTTCCTTTTTATTTCAGTCGTTTTCTTTTTTCTCTTTTACATCTTTTTTCCTTTTTATTTCAGTCATTTTCTTTTTCTCTTTTACATCTTTTTTCCTTTTTATTTCAGTCATTTTCTTTTTTCTCTTTTACATCTTTTTTCCTTTTTATTTCAGTTTTTTTTTTTTCATCTTTTTTACATTTTTTTCCTTTTTTATTTCACATTTTTTTTTTTTTTTTCTATTTTTTTTTTTCCTTTTTATTTCAGTTTTTTTTTTTTTTTTTTTCTTTTTTCCTTTTTATTTCAGTCATTTTTTTTTTCTTTTACATTTTTTTTCCTTTTTATTTCATTTTTTTTTCTCTTTTACATCTTTTTTTCCTTTTTATTTCAGTCATTTTCTTTTTTCTCTTTTACATCTTTTTTCCTTTTTATTTCAGTCATTTTCTTTTTTCTCTTTTACATCTTTTTTCCTTTTTATTTCAGTCATTTTCTTTTTCTCTTTTACATCTTTTTTTTTTTTTTTTTATTTCTTTACATTTTTTCTTTTTTTCTTTTACATCGTTTTTTTTCCTTTTTATTTCAGTCATTTTTTTTTTTCTCTTTTACATCTTTTTTCCTTTTTATTTCAGTCATTTTTTTTCTCTTTTACATCTTTTTTCCTTTTTATTTCAGTCATTTTCTTTTTCTCTTTTACATCTTTTTTCCTTTTTATTTCAGTCATTTTTTTTTTTCTCTTTTACATCTTTTTTCCTTTTTATTTCAGTCATTTTTTTTCTCTTTTACATCTTTTTTCTTTTTTTTTATTTCAGTCATTTTCTTTTTTCTCTTTTACATCTTTTTTTCCTTTTTTATTTCAGTCATTTTTTTTTTCTTTTACATCATTTTTTTCTTTTTTTATTTCAGTCATTTTTTTTTTCTCTTTTACATCTTTTTTTCCTTTTTATTTCATTTTCTTTTTCTTTTTTCATCTTTTTTTCTTTTTTTTCAGTCTTTTTCTTTTTTTTCCATTTTTATTTTATTTCAGTCATTTTTTTTTTCTTTTACATCTTTTTCCTTTTTATTTAGTTTTTTATTTATTCATTTTCTTTTTTTTTTTTTTCATTTTTTTTTTCTTTTACATCTTTTTCCTTTTTATTTTTCGTTTTTTTCTCTTTTACATCTTTTTTCCTTTTTTATTTCAAGATTTTTTTCTTTTTCTCTTTTACATATTTTATCCTTTTTATTTCAGTCATTTTCTTTTTTTCTCTTTCACATCTTTTCGTTTTAAGATTTTTCTTCTTTTTCTTATTCTTTCATCTTAATTCACATATTTTATTTTCGCTTTTTCAATCCAGCTTTTTCCTTTCTTCCTCTCTTTCCCACATCTTAATTTTCCTTTTCTTTCTTGCACTTATACTAATGTTCTTTTACCCGTCTTTTTTTTTTCTTTTCATTTCACTTATATTCTATTGCCGTCTTTGATTTCACATTTTTTTCCTTTCCGATTTTAAATTTTCTTTGTTTTTCCAGCAGTTTTTCTAATTTTCTTTTTTCCAAGTGGCATTGTTACCTTTTCTAATTTTTCTTTTTCATTCTTTCATTTTCGATGACCGTCCTCTATTTCACAATTTTTTTTCCATTTCTTTCCACCATTTTCTCTCATCTTTTTCCCAATTTCTTTTTTTTCATTTTCTTTTCTACAATTCTGCTTTTTTTCCCCCACCTTTTTTTCATTTTCTTTCCTGTATTTTTTTTTAACTTTCTCGCTTCCTTTTTGCTCTTTTTTTCCCTTTTCTTTTCTTTATTTTTATCATCTTTCTCACTTTCCTATATTTTCTATTTTTTGCCTTTCAGTTATTTTATTCTACCTCCTTTTTTCCGCATTTTTTTTATTTACCCCTCCCTTTATTTCCTGTATTTCCTTCTATCTTCTTTTTCATTCTGTTTTTCTTCTTTTTTTTCTCTCCTTTTCTTTCCAGAATTTTCTCTCATTCTTTTCCACCTGTTCTTTTTCATTTTTTTATGCATTTTTTCTTTTTTTTCCCAACCATTTTTTTCCTTTTCTTTATTGCTTTTTTTTGTTAACTTCCTCGCTTTCCCACCTGTTATTTTTCCTTTTCTTTTCTTTATTTTTCTATTACCTTTCTCTCTCTTTTTCCTCTCTTTTCTATTTTTTGTTTTGTTTTCGTTCAATCATTTTCTGTAACCGTCTTTTTTTTTCCCGCCTTCTCTTGTCCTTTTCTTCTTTTTTTTTCTTTTTTCTTTTTCCCTCCGTCTGAACAAAAAGAAGAGGAAGGCATTAAGCAGGACGAATGATTGCTTTCCTGCTCGATGCCTACAGTCAAATCATTTGCTCAGATATCTGCTCAACTCCTACCATCGCACGCACACCCTCCACTTTCTCTGGCGCACGTGATCTCTTCCTCTTGTTCATGCAACTAACACAACATCGTTTACACATCCATGCACTGCGGGATGCCGTTTCGCTAAAGGCGGGAAGCGTCACTAAAATATCGAAGTCTACATAGGAAATTATGGGGTTGTGGGGGGGGAGGTTGGAACGTAATAAGAGGGGTGATCGGTGGGAAGGGCCATTGAACCAAGCGAATAAAGAACAAAAAAGAAAAAAGGCAACTATAAACTCTTGAATCGTTCTGTTCTTGCAGAAATCCTAAACGCAAAAGTTCTGCGAAGAATCCTGCTGCGTTATCATGGAGGAGACCATTCCTGCAAGGTCGGAATCCTAATTCGAAGCGAAAAAATAAAAAATTGTCAAGGAAGGAGTACCTTGACACCAACTGGCCTCCATTACAAGCGTTCGGTCTCATTTCCGGTTGCACAATAGGACGTCCGGTTCAATACTTCCGGTAAGAGATTGGAGAAGCCAATGATGTTACGAGTGCTTTCTCAAGGCCCTGGAGACTTTTGGACAGCTTCCATTCAGTGTCGCCATTTTGACCCACATTTCGCTTGTAGCGTTACTTTCTGCATCTTCATCCAGCAGTTTGGGCGTTGTTATCTCCTCTTAGTACGAGCGTTTATCAATAGGGGGCTGTACGCGGTTAAGAGTCGTTCGTGTCTTTTCTTGTCTTCTCAGTGGGTGGGAACAACGCTCGAATTAAAGGAACAAGCAAAGAACCCTGTCATATTTTTTTTTTTTTTTTTTTTGGCATCTGTTGTTTTTCTTATTATTGTAATGGAGCAACATTGTTTCGCATATAACAAAAATACTCTTTTACATCATCTGATATTAAGATATATTTGTTACTTTGTTTATATTATTGTATTACATTTAGAGAAAACAAAACTAATAGAATCTGAGTGGCTATCAATGAATTACGTGACTTGTAAACTATGGCATTTCAGCAGAAGTTCAATATATTTGCTAAATATGTCTTAGTCTGACAAAGTAACAACAAGAGCCAAGTAACCCGAGGGAGGGTCGAACTCACGACACTGGGAGAACTATCTCATAGATTTATATGTTGAGTAACTTCCATAACATTGTTAATGGGAAAATAAAATCAGGGAAGGAAACAAATAGAAACGTTTAATGGTACGATTTATTTTGTATGGAATTAGCACTTTTTAATGATATGACTTTAATTATGAGGGACAGTTGGATAGATAGATAGATAGATAGATAGATAGATAGATAGATGAATATGAACAGATAAATAGATAAATATATATATATATATATATATATATATATATATATATATATATATATATATATATATATGTATGTGTGTGTGTGTGTGTGTGTGTGTGTGTGTGTGTGTGTGTGTGTGTAGACGGAGATGAATAGCAGAAATTATGAATAGATTGATATATATATATATATATATAAAGAGAGAGAGAGAAAGAAAGAAATACGAACCAAGTGACATAGATATGAAACAAATTGAGATAGATAGATTAAATATATAGATAGATAGATAGATAGATAGATAGATAGATAGATTGAATATGAAAAGGCTCAGATAGATGATAAAATAGAATGATAGATAGATAGATAGATGAATATGAACAGGCTCAGATAGATAGAATAGATAGATAGATAGATATAGATAGATGATAGATAGATGATAGATAGATAGATAGATCAGAATCGATTGAAAAATATGAATAGATAGATAGATGAAGATAGAAGATAGAGATGAGATATATACAGGCTCAGATAGATAGATAGATAGATAGATAGATAGATGATAGATAGATAGACAATGATAGATAGATCAGTGTCGATTGAGAAAAAATATGTACAGATTAAGATAGAAAAGATAGATAGATAGATAGATAGATAGATAGATAGATATGAACAGACTGATGCATGCATAGACACCACCAATACAAAAGTAAATATGAATAATGTGTGAGCCTATCTCTTTCGATTCCTCCATTTCTCTTTTATAAATGTTATATCCCAGATGCTTTGAGCCGAACATTTTCAATCACCTGACAATATGCAAAGTATACTTTTGTTTAATTTGTATTTTATTTCCCAACAAAGAATAGTTCCCACTGGCCATCCTGATTCTGATTCATCTTCAAACGACACCCCCTTGTCGATACTCAGCGATGCAACGTTTGACCGCTGTACACGAAGTGCAGGCCTCCGGCTGGACATTTTGCATGCGGTCACGGATTTCCTGCAGCCCAATCTATTCCAGAGCCAAAATATCAATAAGTGCTAGAGCCTTCAATCCCAGACGCTGTTTTTCGTCAGAGATTTTCAGTTTATTGATTCTTAGTTACTTCTGAACTATAAATCGGAAGAAAAATATCGTGAAGTAAAGAAAATAATACGATTTCTTTTAAAACTATATATATATATATATATATATATATATATATATATATTATTTTTAAAATTATAACATAGATATGCCATTTTGTTTCAACACCTATGGTGTGTTTTATCAACTGATGATGATGAATGTAGATTTTTTGAAACAAAATGGCTATATTTATAAATGATTTTATAACATATCTATGTTATAATTTTTAAATAAATAATTATATTATCTTAAACTGTATTGAGCACTCTTTTATGAATAGTAAGTGTTGGTTATTGGAATTTATTTATTCCTGTATATATATATATATATATATATATATATATATATATATATATATATATATATATATATATATATATATATATATATATATATATATATATATATATATATATATATATATATATATTTATATATATATATATTTATATATAATATATTTATATATATATATATATATATATATATATATATATATATATATATATAAAAAAACACAAAATAAAATTTAAAAATTCAAAATTTAAAAAGCGACTGCACGTTCCAAAGCAATAACACATTTCTCATAGCATTTTTCGGATTACATCTTTATTTTCGTTGTCCTCTTATTACCGAGAATTAAAAAACAAGAACAAATCTATTTCCATACCTGATGTCTGTAGGAACAGACGAAGGCTTGTAAAAACTAAAAAAGACCTTATGCAACTGGAATTTATAAACAGGGATCATATCATTCATATACAGGTTCGGGGTTGGTGTATCTTATTTATATTGTTTGCGACGAAGTATTCCCGCCATTTAAATCCTTAACCTCTATATTTGTTTTTTTATGAATGATTCATGAATTTATATATATATATATATATATATATATATATATATATATATATATATATATATATATATATATAATAAATTAGTGCAAGCTAATTTGTACATTGGTAACTATAAAATGATTAATTTTCAATCAGTCTCTTTCTCGTAGACGTGCCGTGGCTTCCCTCTGTCTTTTCTACAAATACTTTCACGGTAACTGCTACGACGAGCTACTTTCTCTGGTTCCCAGACTGCATGAATTTAAAACGTGCAACTAGGCTGCCATCTCGCTCTCACCCTTTCACTGTCGAAAACGGTTAAATGTAACCGTTTCTTCTACTCGAATACCTTCATGTCTCTCACTTCCCGTCTGTGGAACTCCTTTCCTCTTACTTGCCACTCTGATGGCTATAATCTCCAACTATTCAAATGTAACGTCAATCGACCTCTTCAGATTCCTTGGTCTTATTCCTCCGTCCTTCTCTTCATCCTTCCTTCCTTTCACGCCTCTTTACACTTTCTCCCCAGTCTCTGTAACCACTTGCGCTCTGTTGGTACTCCCGCCTTGCTTGACGTGAAATGCTTAAAAAAGAAACAACTATGGTTAAAATGAAGAATGTTTTACCGCACTAAACGAGTATTATGTATACAATAATTGAATTTTGCTGTATTCAAATTTTAGCACACTATTTGAAAACTCATTAATTGAATGCGCATTAATCGAGGAATTCCTGTATGTGATAAAAATAATATTTTATGGTATGCTGTTTCTATCGGTAAGAGCACTCACTATCCTGGCCTGAACATTGAGCTCAAACATAAAACAGACTGCCGTCGCTCGATATTGACATCAAAAAAATATATTTTATACATACATATATATATATATTGATTTAAAGAAAATGAATTTCTTTTGTATGACCATTTTTTTTTTTTTTTTTTTTTGCAGGACCTAGGTACCTTTCGGCCAACGCTTCATCAGGGTCTTTCGTTGGCAAATGATTTTAAACAAACAATGGAAATGAAAAGAACGCCAAAATGATATGGTTGGAACACGTCTAAAATTTTACGAAGATATATATACGTAAAATTAAAATAAATTTACGATTAAAATAAATGCGTAAATAATGAATTAAATTAATTAGAAAATGAGTCATGCTCAAAACGTTTCACAATGGACTCGTTTTCAATTATATGCGTAGGCAGGTCCAAATATCATCTGTCTATTTTGGAAGCCATCTGCCTCAAATTATTTAAACCATCGCTTTCTAAACAAAAAGGAGAATTTTTTCACGATCGCTAAATTTATTTTTTGATATATGAGCAACTTTTTTTTTCTATTTTACTGCTCAGGTTGGTTCATTTTAATTCATTATTTACGCATTTATTTTAATCGTAAATTTATTTTAATTTACGTATATATATCTTCGTAAAATTTTAGACGTGTTCCAACCATATCATTTTGGCGTTCTTTTCATTTCCATTGTTTGTTTAAAATCATTTGCCAACGAAAAAACCCTGATGAAGCGTTGGCCGAAAGGTACCTAGGTCCTGCAAAAAAAAAAAAAAAATAAAAAGAAATTCATTTTCTTTTAAATCATTATATTTGTTTTGTGGTATCAAAACATTATTATATATATATATATATATATAATTCATCGAGTCTGATAGAAATCTCAACAGAATACAGAAAGCACTGGACGTATGTTTTGTCCAATATTTGGGATTCATCAGCAGTGCGCTTCCCTTACGAGAATTGAAATCCTGACAGATAGGGTTGTCAAGCAAACATCATACCAACTGTTCCACCAGGTTTCGGTGACGAAGAGATTGCAACTCAGACTCAATATAGCGCCGCTCGCTCACTTATTCCGTGGTGGAACTGTTCCTGAGTTCTCTGTAACCATATGGTTTACCCCCCCTGGAGCCACTTTTTTCACCAAGCTGCTCACTCTAGAGCATTAGAAGCCAGTTCAATAAAATGATATACACAGATAGAAATTATTAGGATTTTTATATATATATATATATATATATATATATATATATATATATATATATATATATATATATGGGGGGTCTGTGTATTATATATGCGTGTATATATAGGGATGGGGATGCATTATAGTATACGAAAAAAAAGTAAAGACAAAATGGAAAAATGTATTAACGACGTGTTTCGCGGAGAGCAGTCTGCTCTCTATGGCTTCCTCGGGTTCGAATGAAACAAAGACAAAATTGTACTTGAAGTAAAATGCATTGAGTTCTCCGAGGGTACGTACTGACCTGAAATAAAATTAATTTAAATTACCGTCTTATCTCTAATGTCCAGACTCAAGAGAGTGTCTGTCAGACCTACTCTAGACGTTACGCATTGGTAATAAATATCAGATAATATATGGCAGTTAAAAAAAATAAGAGAACGGAACGTATGTTATATATGACAGAGGCAAATGGACGCTACGTTACATCATTGGTAAAGTGTTTCAAGCTGAGATTCTAGGTCAGAACCGATAACATTGCAGATTCTTCTCTGGATTTAGTCAGCAATCTCTAAGATACATAGCAGAAGAACAAGACCAGATGTGGCAAAAATGTCCAATGCACGGACGAGTCGTAGACTTATAAACGTGCAAGATAGATTGTGGCGGGAAAAAAATCTAACACAAGACAGTGCACTGAATTACCTTGTAACTGATTCGTTAAAATCATTCCAATTAATTTTAATGGGTAACGTTAGCCCAAGAAAATCTATCTATCTATCTATCTATCTATCTATCTATCTATCTTAGTCTGTTCAT
>CAHIKZ030002638.1:272500-310000 GCA_903632075.3 Acanthosepion pharaonis
CCTGATGAAAACTATGCAAATGAAGACAAAAAAAATTTTTTTTTTAAACTTAGGCACAAATCAAATTAAAAATGTCAACTGGAAAAAAAAGAATGCAGATGAACATGTTGATAAAAATTAAAAGAAAAAAAATCAAAAAGCTCCCCCCCCAACCGAAAAAAAAATCAAATAAGTAAAAAAAAAAAAAATTCGTTTCGTGTGTCAAAGAAAACTCAAAGAAAAAAGAAACACCAATATCGCTGAAAGAAAAACACCTGCGCCATTTTGGACGTGAATGGAATGAGCAGGAAAGAAACGGAAAGAAAAAAAGAAGTATTCAAAGAAAAAATCTGAAGAATTGAAAGAAAGAAAAGAAAGAAAGAAAGAAAAGAAAGAAAGAAAGAAAGAAAATTCAAAAAAAAAAAAAAGAAAAAAAGAAAAAAGAAAGAGAAAGAAAGGATAAATCTATGAACATTGATGAAAAAAAGAAAGAAAGAAAGAAAGAAAGAAAAGAAGTAAAAGGAAAGAAAGAAAAGAAAGAAAGAAAAAAAAGAATGGAGATGCAAAGAAAGAAAGAAAGAAGAAAAGAAAGAAAGAAAGAAAGAAAGAAAGAAAGAAAAAGAAGTTGCAAAAAAAAGAAAAAAGAAAAAATAAAAAAGGATAAATGAAAAAAATATTAATGAAATTCATATGAAAAAGAAAGAAAAGAAAGAAAGAAAGATTTAAAAAAAAAGAAAGAAAAAGAAAAAAGAAAGAAAGAAAAGGAAGAAAATCTATGAATTATTGAAGAAAAAATTCATAAAGAAAGAAAGAAAGAAAGAAAGAAAGAAAAAGAAAAGAAAGAAAATTTTTAAAAAAAAAAAAAAAGATGCAAAATTTTTAAAAGAAAGAAAAAAGAAAGGGAAAAAAAAAGAAAGAAAGAAAGTTAAATGAAAGGATAAAATCTATGAATATTGATGAAATTCAAAGAAAGAAAGAAAGAAAAATAAAAAAGAAAAAGAAAGAAAAAGAAAGAAAAAATATAAAAAAAAAGAAAAATGAAAATATATAAAAGAAATTCTGAATACAAAAAAGAAAGAAAGAAAAGAAAGAAATAAAGAAAAGAAAATATAAAAAGAAATAAAGAAAATATATAGAGGATAAATATACGAAAGATTGACGAAATTAATACCAAATAAAAGAAAGAAAGATGAAAGAAAGAAAAAAGAAAGAAAGAAAGTCTGATGAAAGAAAGAAAGAAAAAAAAAGAAAAAAAAATAAAAAACAAAGATGACAAAGAATTTAAAGAAAGAAAGAAAAGATTTTAAAATGAAAAAAGAAAGGTTGAAAAAGAAGAAAAAGAAAGAAAGAAATTTAAAGAAAGAAAGAAGAAAAAAAAAGAAAGAAAGAAACTGGTGAAAAAAGAAAAAAGAATCCTACATAAAGAAAAAAAAAAAGAAATAAAAGAAAAAAATTCCAAAGAAAGAAAAAGAGAAAGAAAAAAAAAATAAAAAGAAAAAGAAAGAAAAAATCTGGTTTAGAAAGTAAAAAATTTTTTTTTTATGAAAATTGAAAAAATAAAGAAAAATATGCAAACGGATATAAAGAAATAAAGAAAAAAAATAAAAAAATTTAAAGAAAGAAAAAGATTCAAAAGACCTAAAAAAAGAAAAAAAAAAAAGAAAGAAATAAAAGAAAGAAAGATAAAAGAAAAAAGCCATGTGAAGAAAAGAAAAAAAAAAAAAAAAAGAAAAAAGAAAGAAAGATAAAGAAAGAAAGAAAGAAAGAAAGAAAGAAAAAGAAAGAAAAAAGAAAGAAATTTCAAAAAAAGAAAGAAAGAAGGAAAAAAAAGGCTTTCTTATAAAGAAAGAAAAATTTTTGAAAAGAAAAATTCAAAGAAAAAAGAAAGAAAGAAAGAAAGAAAAAAAAAAAAAAATTTGAAAAATTTTGAAGAAAAGAAAAAAAAAGAAAGAAAGAAAAAAATAGAGAGAAAAAAAAAAATAAAAGAAAGAAAGAAAAAAAGAAAAAGAAAGAAAGTAAAGAAAGAAAGAAAAAAGAAAAAAAGAAAGATGCAAATAAAAAAAAAAAGAAAAAAAAGAAAAGAAACAAAAAAGAAAGAAAGAAAGAAAAAAAAAGAAAAGAAAAAGAAAGAAAGGAAAAAAAGAAAAAAGAAAGAAAAATTAAAGAAAGAAAGAAATGAAAAAGAAAAGAAAGAAAAAGAAAGAAAAAAAAAAAAAAGAATTAAGAAAGAAAATTAAAGAAAGAAATAAAAAAAAAGCAAAAGATAATAAAGAAAGAAAAAAAAACAAATTTTAAAAGGAAAATTAAAGAAAGAAAAAAGAACGCTAAAAAAGAATATATAAAGAAAGAAGGAAGATTGTGGGAAATCAAAAAAAAGAAGATTCTTCATTAGTTGGATTTGTTTTCGTTGCAAAGAAAATAAAGAAAAGATTTTTTTTGTCTTTTTTGATTTGTTTTTTCTCAAAAGTTTTAAAAAAGAAAGAAATAAATTATCTTATGCAAAGAAAACCCTTTATTCAACTAAACACTTTTCTGTGGTTTTCAAAAAACTGGTTTTTATGATCTATTTAATATTCTTAGATTTTTTTTTATGATGCCATGTCCCTTCATAAAGATGCTGCGACCAAAAAAAAGAAAACAATAAGGTTTTCCTTTTAAAGTTCCCTTGTAGCTGAAAGAAATAAGTTTTGTCCCTTTACAAACCTTTTAAAGGACCTGTTCAAAGTCATGAAACTTTCTCAAGAAAACCTAGATACTTCCCATTAAAGAAATGAATAAATTTTTTTTATTGAATCTATTCGACCTAAAAGTTGAAAGATTCCCCAAATTTCCTTTCTCATTACGTAAAGAAAGAAATTTCAGCTGCCTCTTCCTGATGTTAAGTATAAGCCTATTTCCTCCTTGTTTGTAATAAAATCTCTTAAACCTGATCATTGCACAAATGTTTCAAATAATAATATCCTTTTTATCCTTCTGTAGATCCACATCTCCGTTGCCTCGAAATATGAAATTCATCTTTAAGGAAACCGTCCGACATTCGCTGCCGTAATGGAGAACAGATGTAACGTTTGAAAATAAATCTTTTTTTTGTTGCCAAAGATTTCTATTGCTATTTCTTAATACACTGTTTTAGCTTTTGGTATGTGTCTTTTTAAATCCCAAAACGTCTTCGGAAAAAGCGTCGCACTCAACCGTCCTCTGTCAGAACACTTCCCAGATATTTAAATTTTCGCACCTTCTTGATTTTAGAGTAAAAACCTTTTAACATCGCATTTTCAGGCATCATTTTTTTTACTGATGACTCTGAAATTCTGTCTTCTTGAAAGTTTTAGCCTTCTTTCTCGCTCTCCTTCGCTATCTTCTGTAGGAGGCTTTGTAAGAAATTTTCCGTGTCTCTTTCAAAGGTGTAATATAAATTTTTTTCCTTCTCCTTGGTGCATACCGTAACAAAAATTAGTTGGTGGGGGCATCAATCCAAATAACACCAACCCATATAAAAAAAAGAAGAAACGCATAGATACATTAAGAATACATACAGATAGATAGATAGATAGATAGATAGATAGATAGATAGATAGATAGATAGAAGGAATATGAAAAAAAAATAATAGATGTAAATAAGAATTAGTATCAATAGATAGTTAGATATAGAAGATAAATAGAAATCTCTGAATAGACAGAGATAGGTTGAGATAGATAGAAAATAGATTGATAGATAGATAAGAATTTGAATTTGAATAGACTGAGATAGATGATTTTAGAATAGAAATGAGATAGATAAAAAAGGATAGATAAAGATAATAGAAGAAATAGATAAATAGATAGATAAATGAATAGAAAATGAAAAAATAGAAATGGATAGATAATAGATAAATTTTCTAAATAGATAGATAGATAGAATATCTTAAGGCTCAAAGAAAATAGATAGATAGATAAATAGATAGATCCCATGATGAAAGAAGAATAATTAAATGAAATGAATAGAGAGATAGAATAGATAATAAATAGATAGATATGATATAATGAGAAAGAAATGATAGAAGAAATAGATAGAGCAAGATAAATAGATAGATAGATAGATGGATAGAATAGAAAATAGATAGATAGATAGATAGATAAATGAGATCATAAATAGACTAAATTTCTAGTAGCTTATATAAATATAGTGATAGAAAGAATGATATAGATATATATATATATAGAAAGAAAGAAAGATTTTTAAATGAATGAATGAACAGGTAAAATGATAATGGACAGATAATAAATTAATGAAGTCATTTTTTTTTAGATGCATTGGGAAAATCGATAATTTAAATTAAATTTTCTTGAATTTTTTCTTTATTTCCTATTCCAACCCTTTTTTTCTAAATCTCTATTTCTTTCCATCTTTATGTATTCTATATATATATATATATGTACTTAATATTTACGGAACTAATACATATGAAGCGGCCCGTGGAATGGTTTCAAATACAGCCGTAAATCAAATCCTTTGCTGACAGAATTTCCCAAAAAAAGAATCACACGGAAGCTTCTTATTTGCAAAGAGATCGATGAAAAAACACTTACTTGTTTGTTTATTCTAAAGAAGTTGTCTTCGCAACCCCCTCCCCTTCTGCCAATAAAATCTAAATGACTATTTGAAGATCACTTGACAGAAACACATCACACGCCCACATTTAATCAAATACACCAACCAATAAATTCATTAACTAAAACGATAAATAAGGAATGTTTATCTTCAGAGATTACGACAGCCGCTTTTATTTCATTTCTCTTTGAACAACAGGTCTTTAACAAATATTTTAAATGGGTTCTAATTTCCTGTGGTCAAAGAGTGTAATTATAAGGCGTCTTAGATAAGCATGTAGTTTTTTGACCGATGTAATTTATTTATGAGTTCGTTTTGATCAATGAACACAATTTGATTTAAATTTCATTTGAACTCATAGATAATGTTTATCGTTCTAATTTTGACTTTAATGTGTTGTTATTTTTGAGGATAAGGTTAGCTGTCTTAAATTTTTTTTGTAGTGTACATAATTAATTTGATTTATTTTATTGGATTCAGTTAGAAAATGACTAATTTCTTTATAATATTTTTTAAGTGAACACAAAAAAAATTAAAAAAAAAGCTTAATCGTAGTACCTTGTCTGTTGTTTTTAATGAAATATGCATAAATGAAGATTATATATATAAATATATATATATATATATATATATATATATATATATATATATATATATATATATATATATATTTATTTAAAAATTATAACATAAATATGTTGTTAAAATCACTACAAAAAATAGCCATTTTGTTTCAACACCTACGGTGTCTTATCAAGTGATGATGTTGAATGTAAAATAAATGGTTTTAAAAGTTTCAAATTAATTAACGATCCTTCACAAGGGGAAAAACGTTGTTACAAAAGCTAGAATGACCAATCAAAATACAAGTATAGGAAAATTCAAAAACTTGACAACGAAGTAAGGTTATAATAGCTATTCAGATCTTTAAAATTGGGGTTATATTAAAAAAAGAATTTATTCTAACCAATAATTATTAAATTATATGATAAAATTTGATATTAAAATTAAAAATTACCAATTTTAAAATCTAAATTTAATCTCTATTAAGTTTAAAATTATAAAATTACTGAGGAGAAAAGAAAAAATACATATGTTATTCAATTTATTTCCTTCATTGAAATTACGTTAGAATAGACGCTCATATATCTGGTCTTCCTAATAAAATGTATACATTTTAATCCCAACTGTGAATGGGGTGCTAAACTCTCGCGTAAAACAATACAAACAAACACAATCAGATTATAATAAACAAGCAGATAGACATATTTAGATATATATACACACAAAAAGTGAAGACAGGAAACATCTCCACGGCCCTTTAAAAAAAAAAAAAAAAAAAAACAAACACACACATACATAATTAAAATTAAATATTGCATGCATTTTTATACACATAGACACCGATAAATACATGTACACACATCCACATACATTATATAGACAATCTGATACCACAACCAAGAAATATTCAAGACTGAAAGTGTTATTAAACGAATGCTAACCACTTATCAAAAAATATAACTTATACGGGCAAATATACATAGATAAAATAAAAATGGTTAAAAATAACATTATCTAAATATATAAAAAGAAAATTCCAAAACACAAACATCTATAAAAATATATATTTTTATTATATAAATCGATATATATATTATTATATATTAGGTGAAAGAAAATAAGATGATAAGAACTACCTACAAATATAAAATATACAGTCACATATATAACATATATATACACATACACACAAATATATGTCTACACATATATATATATATATATATATATATATATACATATATATATATACAGAAGCAAGTATAAATAAATATCAACCCACACAGCGAAGTAAAAATAAACAAACCAAATATAAATATAAATACATACATGCATATATATACAAATATACATATATATATATATATACATATACATATATATATATATATATATATAAACATATGCATGTATATATAAAAAATATATAAACTAAACACACAAACATACATATATACCAACACATATACAAAACACGCATATATATAAAAAAACATACAAACGATAAATTGATTATAGAAGACATATATATACAAAAACACAAAAAATCTTCAAATATATATATATATATATATATATATATATATATATATATATATATATATAATCATACACATATATACATATATACATGCACACAAAAAATGGGAATATATATACAGAAACCTACATATATTCTAACAACATTATCATATTGACGAAAAAATATAGTAAAAGTTCATAATAATTTTTTAAAAAGTAACCACATACAGTTTTTGATTAAGTCTATAAGCAATAAAAAGATCCCTATCAAACAAAAGTACTCACTGACCAAAAAGCGCGGGAAGAAGTAAAAATAAAACCTCAAGTACGGAAGGTCAGCAGTGTCATAATCAAAATTATGTTATTTAAGTTTAAACTAAAATTTTTTATATATATATATATATTATATATATATATATATATATATATATATATATATATATATATATATAAATTCATGAATCATTCATACAAAATAGAGGTTAATGATTTAAATGGCGGGAATACTTCGTCGCAAACAATATAAGTATACATCAACCCCGAACCTGTATATGAATGATATGATCCCTGTTTATAAATTCCATTTGCATAAGGTCTTTTTAATTGTTTACAAGCTTTCGTCTGTTCCTACAGACATCATCAGGTATAGAATTAGATTTTGTTCTTGTTTTTACTTCTCAGTAATAAGAGGACAACGAAAATAGAGATGTAATCCGAAAAAATGCTATGAGAAATGTGTTATTGTTTTGGAACGTGCGGTCGCAACGCTGAATTTGAATTTTAAATTTTAAGGTTGTGCGTTTTTGTACAAATATAGCAAAAATCGCGAAAAAAAAAACACCAGGCACAGGTTTTATTAACACTAAACAAGCTGAACAAATTGCTGAACAGAAACATTGAAATAAAATAAGTTCAGATTTGTGTGTGTATTATAAAATATCTCTGGTTTTATTTCATAACATTTAAAATCTATGCCCTTTAAAAAATTTTACTAAGTTTTTTTTTTTATTAAAAAAAACAATTGTTTTATGTAAAAAAATAAACGTACCTAGAAAAAATGGAAAGGTCATAATTTACATTAAAAATGAATCTGGATCAATTTATTTTAACAGACATTTATTTTTATGCCTACATGTGACCATCAGTTCATTTTCTTTTGTTTAAATAAGTTAGGGATATTTAACTAATTTTGCTAGAAAAAAAAAAATCTTACAAACCAAAAATATTTTCTGGAAAAGAGTGATTCACTGTAAAAATGAATCAATTAAAATGTAAAAAAAACGAAAACCCAAATAATTTTAAATGCGTAACCTTGTATTCTTGTTTCATGTATTCGTAATCGATTACGGATTTAAAAAAAAAAAAATATTTTTTTTATTTTAAAAGCGTCACATGGGCATATTTGATTTGGCTTCCATAAGTAGGGGGAATGTGTCGGGTCATTTCAAGACGTTGGCGATAATGGCTCTCTACAATTTCCTGTCATCATTCGTAGCTCTTACTAACTAAATTTTGTCTTTTTTTACAAAATTCTCCAAAATTATGAAAAATAAAATATACATTTTTAAAAATTTTCATAGGTAGGTTATGCGTTGATTTCGTAAATCCCTCTTAGTCTTGCTTTCAATATTTTCTGTGAGTGTCAATTTTTCCAAAGGGCTTTGTTTCTTAATATAAATAAATAATTGAAAAAAAATGTATTATAAATTAAAAAAATCATTAAAAAAATGTATTATAAATTTTAAAAATTGGAAAAAAAATGTTATTATAAATTAAAAAAATTATTAAAAAAAATGTATTATAAATTAAAAAAATTATTGAAAAAAATGTATTATAAATAAAAAAAGCATTGAAAAAAATGTATTATAAATTAAAAAAATTATTGAAAAAATGTATTATAAATAAAAAAAATTGAAAAAATGTATTATTAAAAAAAAAAAATTATTGAAAAAATGTATTATAAATAAAAAAAATTATTGAAAAAAATGTATTATAAATAAAAAAATTATTAAAAAAATGTATTATAAATTAAAAAATTATTGAAAAAAATGTATTATAAATAATTGAAAAATGTATTATAAATAAAAAAAAATTAGGAAAAAAAATGTATTTAAATATAAAAAAATTATTGAAAAAAATGTATTATAAATTAAAAAAATTATTAAAAAAAATGTTTATAAATAATTGAAAAAAATGTATTATAAATAAATAAAAATTATTGAAAAAATGTATTATAAATAAAAAAAATTATTGAAAAAATGTATTATAAATTAAAAAAAATTATTGAAAAAAATGTATTATAAATAAAAAAAGATTATTGAAGAAAAGAAATGTATTATAAATTTTAAAAAAGTCATTGAAAAAATGTATTATTTATATTAGCAGTGTTTGCTATACAACTCCACTAAGATAAAAAAAAATGTTGAACAAGTAGGAAAAAATGTACTTATATAATAAGTATTAATTTACTTATTAAGAAAAAAAAAATTAAAAATAAACTTATATAGAATTAAATATATATATTTACAAAAGCTAAATGAAAGATGAGAGTATTTTTTGGTTATTTTCGATTGAACTGATTATCCTGAACCACGTGGACGCTACGTCGAGGCGGGGATCCCCTTAACAACCAGGTGAAATAAAAAAGGGAACAACGCACTATGCCGTATGAAAGACGCCAATTGAAAAAATTTAATATGAAACGGTTATGAAAAATGTATATATTTTTATATATATAAGTGGGTATATATATACATATATGCATATATATGCATGTATATATGTATGTATATATATTTTTACGCTCAGGCAAAGCAGTGCTGAAGTTTTTTCGTTCGACAAAGGGTGCACGAGGACAGGCAATTTATTGAGCTGCTCACTTAAAAATGTATGTATAATTAATTAATTGTATGTGAGAATCGTTGAAAAAAAATTTGTGTTTTTGTTGCTGTTCCATTTTGGTTACTGAATAATTTATTAAAAGGATTTCTTTATAAAGTATCCTGACAGGAATTAAGGAGCGAAAAAAAAAGGTTTTATTATGGGGAAAATATACGTTAATTTGGAAATCGGTTGGTTGTTTAACAAGACACAAAGGGAAAAGGGAAAAAATTACGAATATATATGGCTGAAAATAATAGATAGATAGATAGATAGATAGATAGATAGATAGATAGATAGATAGATAGCAAAATATGAATAGAACTAGACAAATAAATGATTTGAAACTTTGGTATGATAGATAGATATAATAGATAGATAGATAGATAGATATGATAGATAGATAGATAGATGAATGAATATTGAATAGAAATCTAGACAGATATTAACAGACTAAGATAGATAGATAGATAGATAGATAGATAGATGAATAGATAGATAGATAGATAGATAGATAGACCTGAGACTAACAGACTAAGATAGATAGATAGATATAGATAGATGATAGATATATATGAATAAACAGGTAGACAGATAGATATTAACAGACTAAGACAGACAGATAGATAGATAGATAATAGATAGATAGATAGATGAAGATAGATAATAGAATATGAATAAACATAGATATAACAGATAGAAATTAACAGACTAGAAGACAGATAGATACAGAGATAGATAGATAGATAGATAGATAGATAGATAGATAGATAGATAGAAAAAAAAGACAAATAAAGATACATATAAATAGACAAAGACAAACAGATAGATAGATATATAGATAGATAGATAGATAGATAGATAGATATTAACAGACTTAGATAGATAGATAGATAGATAGATAGATAGATAGATAGATAGATAGATAGATAGATAGATTATGTAATCACTTAATATTCAGTTACCTGGAAGCAAGTTTTAAACATGCCCCTTCACACATATTCATAAGTAAACACATGTCCTCTGTCACAGGTGATTTACATAGCTACACATAGTGAGATTCAAATTTTTAACATATATATATTCTCTCTTAATGTTTATGTCTCCAAATTATTTGCTTTGGTTTGGTTTGTTTTACAGCATATCAACCTCAATAGGTTATTTAATGGCGAAAAGATTTTTATTGCTGGTAATATTTTTTTCCAAAAATGTATTGCAAAAATGTACTACCAGTAATAATGTATTGTTGGTAATAATAAGAAGGAACGATTTTGAAATATTTACAAAATCCTAGAAAAATATGGATTTCTTACTTAGACTACAATCTCACTACACCTATATCAGATGATCTAATGAAAACACACATATTACACATACACACAAACATACACACACATACATTTATATATATATATATATATATATATATATATAATTTATTTTAAAAATTATAACATAAACATCTTTATAACATCAAATATAAAAAATTTTTTTTCAACACTTCTAGTGTCTTGTCAAGTGATTGTGTTGAATGTAGAATAAAGAATTTTAAAAGGTTCAAATTGTGTTTGGTTGATTTGAACCGTTTTAATATTACAAATTCTACATTCAACCTCATGAATTGATAATGTTTTAGAAGTGTTGAAACAAAATGATTATTTTATGATTTTTTAACATATATATGTTATAATTTTTGAATAAATAATATTTGCTCTGATCTGTATAGAGCACTCTTTTTAAGAATAGTATTTTCTGGTTCTTTGGAATTTATTCCGTATACACAAATCCTATACTTGTATATATATATATATATATATATATATATATATATATATATATATATATTTGTGTGTGTGTGTCTGTGTGTGTTGAAAAGTGTGTATATATAAATATAAATATAAATATAAATATATATATATATATATATATATATATATGTGTATTTGTGTAACATTATATATATTATTATTTATATATTATAAACAGTACTTATTGGAAAGTGCTCAATATCAAAGATGAGTTCATATATTTGGTTGGATTGATGTAAGTTTATCATCCTAGGTTTTCAAATCAATGATTGCAAAGCGCATAAATGTTAGGATAAATTCATCAATGAATAGATAAATATATAGATATATATATATATATATATATATATATATATATATATATATATATATTCATGTCTGTCTACCTGGATATCTGAGTCAGTTGATATCTATCTATCTGTCTATCTAATTACTCTATTACTTAATTCAAAATTAGTAAGAATGTGTAGCTTCATTATGGATAGATAGATAGATGTGAAAAGACTGATAGATAGATAGATAGATAGATAGATAGATAGATAGATAGATAGATAGATAGTTTATGTAATCACTTAATGTTCAGCTATAACAGTAGCCTTATGTTGAAATTAACCCAAATTTCATTTATTAGTTTGTTTATAAATTTACCAATTTAACTATTGATTTCAATATTTTTGAAACTTCCTCATGCATTAGTAAATAAAAAAAAACATCAATGAAAATCTGTTTCTGAATCCAAAAGACTTGCCAGTTATTTTGATATAGTGACAGATACTGGAAGTTTTAAACTTGCTCCTTCGCACATATTCATAATTAAACAGATGTCCTCTGTCGTAGGTGATTTACATAGCTACACATAGTGAGATTCAAATTTTTAATGTCTAGATTCTCTCTTAATTTTTGTCTCCAAATTATTTGCTTTGGTTTGGTTTGTTTTGCCTTACGGCATATCAACGCCTCAATGGATTATTTAATGCTGACAAGATTTTTATTGCTGGTAATATTTTTTCCCAAAAATGTATTGCTGCTAATACTTTTTCTTTCAAAATTGTATTGCTGGTAATATTTATTTTCTTCAAAAATGTATTGCCGGCAATAAGTTTTCCTCAAAAAATTTATTGCTGATATTAAAACCTATTTTTACACTTTCATAATGTTTTGACTCCAGTTTGGCTGTTAACTATTTTCCCATAGCTTGGACCCTAACAGGTGCTACTACCCCAGATCAGGGTGGATCTGTGAACACCAGCAATTCAGAGGTGGTTCCATGCTCCTCAAAACCTCCTGATGAGAGGCCTTGCTGTCGGATGTAGTTTATCGTCATACACAGCACAGCAAATCATTTGTCTATAAAATTAGGAACCAATTTTCTCTTTTTTTTATTTATTTGAATATTTTTTGCAATGGTTTTAATCCTGCAAGCAAATTAATAAACATGTCTTCTGTAGTTTTCTAATGTTTTTAAATTGACTCGCACAAATCTTTGAAATCCATGACTCCATGAGCCAAAAAATAAATATTTTTGAAAAGATAAATAAACTTACATTCTCTCATAAGATTTAAATTAATTTGTTTACCTTTTTCTACACAGTTTTAATTCATTTAATTATCCCCCTAATTAAACAAGTTATTATAATTACTTATAAATGCAATGAAAATACACAAGAATTATTTGTGTGCATAGTGTGCTAATTATAATGCAAAAGTATTTGCCATCAAGTGTTAAATTAACCTGAGTTTTTAAATAATTATTGTGTTTATTGATTGAATTGTTTTGTTGTTAACCATTTGACTGACTTGTAACAACAGTAAATGCAAATATTTTTGTTGGACTGCTTCTATGATGACGAAGCATTATTATTGTTAAGATTTCAACCAGTTGAGGCTTGTTCTTTTACTTTAGCAAAGATTAACAATCACAAAATGTCATGTTTGCTTAATATTTGAAATAATATTTTGAGTCTGGAGCCTTGAAGAAAGCATGTAAAAAAAACAAAATTTTTCTGCCAACATTCTAGAAAAAAACTTTACAGGTAATAAAACTTAATTTATTTTTGTTTGTGTTTGTTTTTTTTTTCACAATCCACAATTAAAATTATCTACAATAACAAAAACAAAACCAAACAAATGTCAGACATGTTTGTTTTTTTTTTTAAGTGTCTATCTTGAGAACACTCTTACAGGTTTATAATAACTAAAATAAAAGACTTATAAATGTTTCTATGAAAGTTTCTTCTCTTTAAGTTTATTTTTTATTTAGACTTGGAAATATTACCTGAGATAAAAAAAAAATGGGATTTGGTGGTTAGTTCAGTTCTAAAATGGACAGAATTTGGATCAAACCCCTCTGAAAAAAAATGGGGAAAATATCAAAATGTTTCTAAGTTTTATAAAATCTGCAAAATTCTGAGTTTCAAGGACAAATTTAGAGAAAAAAATTTCAGAAAAAAATAAAACAAAGAATTTTAGAAATCCAAAGAATTTTCGTTCTATTCAAACTGTTTAAAGAAAGCACATACAAATTGAAAAAGAGTTTTTTTTTTATTTTACATTTAAAATAAGAATGAAATTAATAAAACTTTAGTAAAATTCAAGTGAAAACTTAAATTAAACTGAGAAATTTGATTCTGTTTTAACAAGTACAGCCTCTATTATTTTGAGAAAAAAATTGAATTTTTGCTTTTTCATTTTTTCTGTCATACGCTTTTCTGAGTAGAGAAAAAGAGAACAGATTCTGAAACATGACAAATTGATGTTTACTTAATTCAAATTTAGTAAGAATGTGTAGCTTCATGACAGATAGATAGATAGATAGATAGATAGATAGATAGATAGATAGATAGATAGATAGATAAATAGATAGATAGAAATAGACCTCGATAGATAGATAGAAATAGACCTTGATAGATAGATAGATAGATAGATAGATAGATAGATAGATAGATAAATAGATAGATAGATAGATAGATAGATAGATAGATAGATAGATATGAATAGACCTAGACAAATAGATATGAACAAACTGTGATAGATAGATAGATAGATAGATAGATAGATAGATAGATAGATAGAAAGAAATGAATAGACTGAGATAGATAGATAGATAGATAGATGGATAGATAGATAGATAGATAGATAGATAGATAGATAGATAGATAGATATGAATAGACCTAGACAAATAGATATGAACAAACTGTGATAGATAGATAGATAGATAGATAGATAGATAGATAGATAGATTATGTAATCACTTAATGTTCAGCTAAAATAGTAGCCTGATGTTTAAATTAACCCAAATTTCATTTATTACTTTGTTTATAAATTTACCAATTTAACTATTGGTTTCAATATTTTTGTAACTTCCTCATGCATTAGTAAATAAAAAAAAAACATCAATGAAAATCTGTTTCTGAATCCAAAAGACTTGCCAGTCATTTCAATATATTGACGGATACTGGAAGTTTTAAACTTGCTCCTTCACACATATTCATAAGTAAACAGATGTCCTCTGTCGTAGGTGATTTACATAGCTACACAGAGTGAGATTCAAAATTTTAACGTCTAGATTCTCTCTTAATTTATTTCCAAATTATTTACTTTGGTTTGTTACGGCATATCAACACCTCAATGGATTATTTAATGCCAACAAGATTTTTATTGCTGCTAATATTTTTTCCAAAAATATATTGTTTATAAATTTTTTCAAAAATGTATTACAAAAATGTATGAATAGACCTAAATAGATATATAGATATGAATAGACTGTGATAGATAGATAGATAGATAGATAGATAGATAGATAGATAGATAGATAGATAGATAGATAGATAGATATGAATAAGATAGATAGATATGAATAGACTGCGATAGATAGATAGATTAATATGAATACCCTGAGATAGATAGATAGATAGATAGATAGATAGATAGATAGATAGATAATGTGAAGGTTAAAATACAGGTATAAATAATAAACCTTCCGAAGAGCTACAAATGATGGGTAATTGTGGAGATCCATAATTACCCTCGGCCTAAATGATTTTGCTTTAAAAATATTTTTTTGATTAACCACCTCATAGTGGGTAATTTTTCTTTCTTATCCTTGATATTTCTCCTTTGTTTTAATATATTTGCATGTATTATGTGAATATATATTCTTTTAAAATGTCCATTTATAGAGCCATAAACAATCTTGCTTCTCAGTTTAGTAAATATCTCTAATTAAAATTATTGACATTCATTTAGTTCGCTATGTAGATCTTGATTTCCAGTTGAAAACATGAGTAAAACCATTCTTCCTTATATTAAGATATTTATACACTGTAAAATCTGAGAATTTGAATACAGGAAGACTATATGGCACTGAGCAAATATTTTTTACTTCAGCAGCCATCATTAACCAAAATCTGTGGCTATAGTGTTTTCAGGGTCTTAATCCTGGTAACACTCACACAGGCAACCCCACACAAGGCAATGAAGATGTCAAAGTGAGTAAGTGTTAGATTCTGTCAATGTGTACAAAGCCATATTTATAGCATTTATCAAGTTTAGTTTAGAATGTCACAAATCCATGTTTATAGAACACAAAAGACCAGAGAATGCATTTATGTAAGAAATATATAAATATTTTTTATTTTTATCCCATTTAGAGAGATGTTAGACATGTTAGATATGGAAAGTATTTTGACAATATGCAAGTTTTTAATCTTATTTAAATAATCTGTGAGGGGTACAAATTTTATCATGGCTTTAAAAATGGACATTTTAAAAAGAGACTATATTCACATAATATATACAATTATATTAAAACAAAAGAGGAGGAAAAACAAGGATAAGAAAAAATGTATTACTCATGGTAAAGTGGTGAAGTAAAAAATACATAAAAAAAGAAACAAAAAGAATGCTTAACCGGTTATCACTCCTCACTCTTCAGAGCTCAGCCAAAGAGCAGAAGGATCTTCAGTGCATAATTGTTCTTTATTTAGTGATTTCCTTCCTACCTATAATACTAGTATTTTTTTGTTTTAATAAAATATTCCTCCTTCTTTCAAAATACAAAATATCAACATTGTTTTCATTATTTTTTAACCCCAAAGCTACCTTTTAACATGTAACATTTTTATCATTTTTAAATAAAAAAAAAACAATGTTGCCAGATTTTTATAATTTCAAATGTTCTTTTCACAACAATTATTTCTTTGCAATTCATTTCATTTTTTTTTTGTTTTCCTATGCCAAGAAATTTAAAACTTTTTTTAATATTTTTTATTAAACTATAGAAAATTTGGATATATGAATAAAAAAACAATAAAATTATTTTGAATTTATTCAAATGATAATTAAAGACATCAGTATCTTCCATCTTAAAACATAATAACCAATACAACAAAACAAAATATAAATAAACCTTTTATTTTATTGGGAGTAGATTTATATTATTCCATCCTCACTCCTCCCCAGTCTTTTGAAAGAGGCTTTTCCCTTGTTTGCTGTTTAGGACTGGGTTTCCAGTTCCTTTTAAAATCTACCTCAAGTCTATACTTCTAATTTCCCTGCCTAAACTCTGAAATTTCATTTACTATTTATTTTATTTTTTTCCTTCAATAGGAGTAACTAGGTTTGCCTATTGTCCACTTCACACTCCTTCCTGTTTCTTTGAACAGGAGTAGAGGATTATCCCTTGATTCCTGTTTAGGATTGGGTTTCAGGATCATTCTAAAGTCTTCTCATTCTTTCACTCTCATTAGCCCCTTGAGTCTTAGTGACATTATTGCCTTGCTTGGGGTGAATTTATGAAAAAATAAAAACTCAGAAAATACAATTATTTAAATGATTTTATAATATATTTGGCAGAATTTCAAGAAAAAATTTTGATTGAAAATTGTCAAATGACAACTAAAAAATTTTAACTTGGAAAATATAATTATTTAAATGATTTTATAATATATTTGGCAGCATTTATAGAAAAAATTCCAATTGAAAATTATCAAATGACAGCTAAAAAATTTTAACTTGGAAAATATAATTTAAATGATTTTATAATATATTTACGAGCATTTCAAGAAAAAATTTTGATTGAAAATTGTCAAATGACAACTAAAAAATTTTAACTTGGAAAATATAATTATTTAAATGATTTTATATGTTCGACAACCTATCAAGAGAGAACTTTGATTGAAAAATTGTCAATTAAAAATTTTTAACTGAGAAATTATAATTATTTAAATGATTTTAAAATATGTTTGACAATCTTTCAAGAGAGAATTTTTGATTGAAAAATTCTCAAATAAAAATTTTTAAATGAGAAAATATGATTATTTAAATGATTTAATACAATCAACATTTCAAGAGAAAATTTTAATTGAAAAATTGTCAATTAAAAATTCTTAGCTCAGAAAATATAATTATCTAAATGTTTTTATAATTGATAATCTTTTAAGAAGAAATTTTGATTGAAGATTGTCAGATGACAATTAAAAACTAGGAAAATATAATTTTAACTAGGATAATAATTATTTTGAATGATTTTATATTTCACCACTTAAACATGAACCCCTGTGGCAGCTTGTATATAATAACATAAATTGTTAAAATTAGATTTAATCATTACATCTTATAAACAAAAAAACAATGAGTAAATTATGTATATATATATTTTTAAAATGGACAAAGTTTTATGACACTTTTTTAATAAATTTTTTTATGTCTATATAAATTTTTTTATATATTTAAAATATTTAATAAATTTAGGTAAATGTTATCTTGTTTAAATAAACAGTATTAACAACATTTACCAGCCTGAATGTCCGAGAAATTGTCATAATGAAAAATATTTTCTTTATCCGAACAAATTTTGAACCTGTATCCTATATGGAACCAAATCATATAATTTTGTGTACAGTTTTTACCGATTTGCCATGGTGGATCAATTTTGTTTTAAAGCAAATATTTTTTTACTTAAATATTTATATCTATAAAAAAGAATGTATAAACAAATTTTATCTTAAAATAATTAAATGACTTAATGTCATTTAAAATTTGTGACTTCATTTGTTTACATAAATATATAAACATGAGCAGATATGAATGTACATGAAGAGAAAATGGAAGATAGTTTAAAGACAGAAAAAAAAAAAAAATACAATTTTTTTAAATGAAAAAAAAATTTTTTTAAATGCAAATAATTAAATTTTAATAATTTTTAGTTACAAAAAAAAATATAAATAAAATGAGATTATGAATTTAACCATTTTTTAAATAAAATTTTTAAATAAAAAAAATTGATGAATCCTTATCAGTCAAACCAAATTTCAAAAAAAAATCTTTACATTGAATAATTTTTTTTTAAAAAAACACAATTAATTATTTAAAAATTTTTTTTGTAACAAATTTTTATATACAAAGAAAAAAATGTTGTTGGTTTTAGAAAAATTTATTAAATTGCCTTGAAATGTTTAAAAAATTCATGAGGTTTTGAAATTTATATTTTTTTTTGGAGGACATGAATTTCATTTCAATGTTTATTAGACTTTGTGATGTTTTGAAATTTTTTTAATGCAAAAAGTTTAAAATTATTTTAGTTTGAGACTTAATATATTAAAAAAAATGAGATTATGAATTTAACCATTTTAAAAAAAAATTTTTAATTATTAATGGATGTGGTATAAACTTATCAAGTCATAACCAAATGTCAAAAAGCATCAGACATTGAATATAAAACACAAAAAATTTTAACAATTATAATAAAGGATTTTAATTAATAATAAATATTTATATATACAAGAGTTACAAAAATGTTTTTTTTTTTACAAATTTTTTTTAAATTTAAGAAACTTTAAATATTCAGCAGATTAGTTGAAAAGTCTAGAAAATATGGAGGATGCTAAATAAACACCATTCAATCGACAGCTTTGACTAAATAATGTTCTTGAAATTTTTTTATTTTTTAAAAATACAAATTACTATTTAAATTATTTTAGTTTGAGATAAATTTTAAATAACACGAGGTTATGAAGTTAAAGTTTTATTTTAAATTTTTAACATTTTCGTTGTCATGTATTTTTTTTTTGGAAAAGGAGTAATTCTTTCAGGAATGGAGATATTTGAAAAAAATCCAGCGCATAGATTTATGTTTTGAAATATAAGATTCAATAGTGATTTTTTGAGAATTAATGTTTTAGTTATATTTTGGATTTTGAGACTTAAATTTTCCAAATGAATTCTGTTCTTTGAATTTTTTTTTTCTTTAGCTGTTGATTGTTAAAAAAAATATTAATGCAGATTTATATTTTGATAAATTTTGACCAATGATGAATATTATGTTTTTTTTTTTTTTTTTGCTCCTTGATAATGTTTTATTAAAATTTTCACTTTTCAGTAACCTCATGCATCTTAGTTTTTTATTTATTATTTTATATATATAAATGCAATGTATATATATATATATATATATATATATATATATATATATATATATGCACATTTCATTGAATACGACAGACAAAAGGTGATTTTTATTTAGTTTTTTTTATACAATTTCTCATGCGATCTAATTTTTTTTTCTTTTCAGATGATAAATTATATAAAAACTGTTTGAATGTTCTTTTTTTATCTGAGTGCTTTCAGCTATACATTTAGCCATTTTCAAGGATTAAATATTTTTTAACTGTTAAATAAGAAATAGTTTGTTGCATGTATGTTTTATAAAATGTTTTTCATTTCAAAAAACACGGTCAAAATATTGTGTCCATGTTCAAAGTTAATATTATTAAGTGTTTGTTTTTTTTTTTTTATTAATAAGGCTTCCATTATTTTTATCCTTTTTTTTTTTTTTTTTGCATGTAGATGATGCGATTATATTAGTGTTGTCAACAAGTATGTTACGAATAGTGTCTGGTAGGTTCCATGAATATTTAAATGAGATCTAATTGAGCTATGGTCAGAAAGGTGTAGAGTGAGTCTGCATGTCAAACAACCATAATTATTTGAAATTTTGATGGACACAATTCAATAATATATTATTTAATATTTGCCCCTTTTAATTGCATTTTATAAAACATACATACAATAAACTTTTTTAATATTTTTTAACAGTAAAAATATTTAATCCTTTAAAATGGCTTAATGTATAGCCGAAAGCGCTCGGATAAAAAGAACATTCAGACAGTTTTTATATAATTTATCATCCAAAAAGAAAAAAATTATTAGATCGCATGAGAAATTGTATAAAAAACTAAATAAAAGCACCTTGTCTGTCGTATTCAAGGAAATGTGCATGAAAGATATATATATATATATGTAGTCCTATGATACCTTTCAATTCTTCTCCATCTCGTACAATATACAAGTAGATTTGTCTTGAAGACTAATTTTTACATTTTTTGAAATTTTCCTCAATTTTTGATCATTTTTAAAGACAATGCAAACCTTGCAATTACCAAAATAGAATCCATTTAATAAGACCTATTTTATATATCTGGCTCTCTTGTAGTAAAAACATTTCACTATATTACAAATCATTTTTAAGCAGTTAATTTATATTTTTGTTTTTAAACCTGACCTGATTTCTTATTGCAATAAATGTGATTTTTAGTGGGTAACATCTCTGCTATTTTTATTATTTAAATTAATGTCAACCAGCCTAGAGACTGAGAAGTCTTACAAAAGAAAAGGTGCCTTCTAACAGGAATTAAACCTGTATTCCCTTTTTCCATCAGTTTTCCCTTACCAATTAAGCCATAGGAAATCATCACGCAATATTGTCAACAGTTACAGAAAGTTGGAGTTACTCTTTTCTATTTTCCTTAAAACTTTGGTATAAAAAGGTATGGGAGAATTTTATCTGCTCTTTTAAAATAAAAAGATAAGTAAGTCTTATATGACAAACTAATAAGGCATTTATTTCTTGTCCATCTTATCATAATTTGACAAGTTACGTATTAAAGTTGATATTTAAAAACAAAATGCTTAAAACCATATCGGATTGAAACACTGATTCTCATATGACTACCAAATTTAAGCAGCATTGAGCCAGGTAGATAAATAACCTCTTGTGGAATATCAGGCGCTGTAAGCTTGGATGTGTGCGGGCCGTGTAATGGACAATAACTTGCAATTGGAAATCAAAGAGACAAGATAAAATTGCTGTCAGATTTGTTATATTCAATTACATGCAAATGCCCATGGGAAAGGTATGAATACACCTCTTCTCTCCCCAGATAAGGGTTAATTAGTTGGACATGTGTCATATGCCCTTACCTATAACTACAGAATGAACTCTTCCTAACACTGTGTATACTATATATAGGGTCGAATCGAGTCGAGCCGATAGTAGTTCACTCCAAACCAAACTGACAGTTATACTAACACCTTCCACATCTTGTATTATTAGTTCGTGTAATATACCTTCGTTATTTCTACACTTGTGTTCATGTTGTTCTTCCTTGGTCCTAACATGAGCCATAACAAATAATAATAATAATGTCATGGGTTCTTACCTATAACTACAGAATGAACTCTTCCTAACACTATGTATACTACGCCTCTCAAGAGAGAGGGTCGAATCGAGTCGAGCCGATAGTCGTTCACTCCAAACCAGACTGACAGTCATACTAACACCTTACACACCTTGTATTATTAGTTCGTGTAATATACCTTCATTATTTCTACTCTTGTGTTCGTGTTGTTCTTCTTTGGTCCTAACCTGGACCATAACAACTTGTATCAGTAAATCATTATTATCCCCCAAAAGTTCTTCTAATCTAAAATTATTTTCTGGCTTTGAATTACCAGCAAAAGTTTGATAACCTATAAAAAAAACAAATCAATTCTTTTTAAAAAATCTATAGATTTTCTGTGGTTAAAAATAATTAATTATAGTTAATTATAATTGTAGCGTATAACTGGTAAATTGTCGCCATTTTATATTTTTAATTTTACGCATGTACATTCTTTGTTTTTGAATTTGTCAACTGCAGCGTATAATAGTGTCAGTTGGGCAATGTCTGTGAGAAAAAGATCACAATGATACAATTCACTCTGCCAGAAATTTGGAAACAGTATGCTGTTCTGCTTGGCAATTGGGCAGGGGGTTCCAATATGAACATTTCAGAGTGTTCTGGTTTCAATCTGAGGACAATGCAGAAGGCTCAGAAAGAGTTGGATGAGTCTAATGGTGATTACGAAGGTACAGCAGCTCGGAAAACTCACCTTGATCGTTCTGACAAGAAAAGAACACCTGAATTTATTGGTGAGGATTTCAAACTTAACATGAAGGACTACATCAAGAGCCGTGAGGAGGTAGTATTGCCCTGGGTCAAGGGGGTGGCTGTTGGAAGACCCTATGTCTGGCAACAGGACACTGCACCATGTCACACAAGCAGGACAGCCTAATCATGACTGTCAGGCAATTTTTGCGCCCCCCACCTTACATCTGGCCACCTAATTCCTCAGACTGCAACTCCCTTGTTTATTATGTGTGGGGCACAGTTGAACAAGAGACCAACAAAACCCCTTGTAGCACCAAAGATGAAGGCAAAGATTACGGCAGCATACATCGTCCAGAAGAGTTGCAGGAGATTCCGAAGTCGTCTGAAACCAATGACAATTTTATTGAGCAAATTTACTCTTTAGTATTTCAAGATATTTTTGTGTAATTTTGGTAAATAATACTTGTTAAAATGAGATGTCTGAGTTATTTTCATTTTTGCGGCATTTAGACGACAATTTATCCATCGCACTCTATATATTTCAGCAATTTATTTACCTTTAAAAAAAAAGACAAGAAATATATTCTTAGTACATCAATTCTTCTCAGCCTGTGAACGTCTGTTGTTGGACGCACGTATCCCGCAAATTCATAGGTCGGAATGGGCCATTGCCCCACTGTGTCGGCTCAGTGCGCTTTGATAGGGGCATATGTGACAAGGATCGAGCAATCATGTCTCTTTTAGATTCATGATCGGCCAAGGGTATTTGTACGTAAATTAATGTAACAAACCCGACTGTAATTCAAACTCTCCAGTTTCTCATCTCGAGCCATTATTCATTACATTAGACGCACATCCAAACTTACACTTATGGTATTCCTAAGCGGTCACCCATTTAGATACTGGCCAGGCTCGGCGTTGCTTAACTTCGGTGGTCGTACACGAACTGGTGCTCCAACGTGATATGGCCATAAGTCGTGACGTCTCCTCATCTAAACTTATAGCACCTGGTATTCCCAGGCGGTCACCCAATTAGTTACTGACCAAGCTAAATGTTGCTTAACTTTGTTGATCGTACGGGAAGTGGTGCTTCAACGGGATATATCCATAAGCAATGACACTTTGCACATCCAATGTTACAGCACCTGGTAGATAAAAGGCGGTCACGCATTTAGTTACTTGACCAAAGCTTAAACGTTTCTTAACTTCGGTTATCGTACGGGAAGTGGTGTAAAATTCAACGTGATATGGCCATAATAATGACGCCTGTACATTCAATCTTACAGCACCTGGTATTCCCAGGCGGTCACCCATTTAGTTAATGACCAGGCTAAACGTTGCTTAACTTTGTTGATCATACGGGAAGTGGTGCTTCAACGTGATATAACCATAAGCCATGACACCTGCACATCCAATGTTACAGCACCTGGTATTCCCAGGCGGTCACCCAATTAGTTACTGACCAAGCTAAATGTTGCTTAACTTTGTTGATCGTACGGGAAGTGGTGCTTCAACGGGATATATCCATAAGCCATGACACCTGCACATCCAATGTTACAGCACCTGGTATTCCCAGGCGGTCACGCATTTAGTTACTGACCAAGCTAAACGTTTCTTAACTTCGGTTATCGTACGGGAAGTGGTGCTTCAACGTGATATGGCCATAAGCCGTGACGCCTGTACATTCAATCTTACAGCACCTGGTATTCCCAGGCGGTCACCCATTTAGTTAATGACCAGGCTAAACGTTGCTTAACTTTGTTGATCATACGGGAAGTGGTGCTTCAACGTGATATAACCATAAGATTGATCAACATCCAATGTTACAGCACCTGGTATTATTAGGCGGTCACCCAATTAGTTAATTAAAGCTAAATGTTGCTTAATATTTATTGATCGTACGGGAAGTGGTGCTTCAACGGGATATATCCATAAGCCATACATTATGCATATAACGTTACATATACCTGGTATTCCCAGGCGGTCACGCATTTAGTTACTGACCAATAAACGTTTCTTAACTTCGGTTATCGTACGGGAAGTGGTGCTTCAATATATAATATATAAAGCCGTGACGCCTGTACATTCAATCTTACAGCACCTGGTATTCCCAGGCGGTCACCCATTTAGTTAATGACCAGGCTAAACGTTGCTTAACTTCGGTTATCGTACGGGAAGTGGTGCTTCAACGTGATATGGCCATAAGCCGTGACGCCTGTACATTCAATCTTACAGCACCTGGTATTCTCAGGCGGTCACCCATTTAGTTAATGACCAGGCTAAACGTTGCTTAACTTTGTTGATCATACTGTTCTCTCCATTTGGTGCTTCAACGTGATATAACCATAATTCCATGACACCTGCACATCCAATGTTACAGCACCTGGTATTCCCAGGCGGTCACGCATTTAGTTACTGACCAAGCTAAACGTTGCTTAACTTCGGTGATCGTACGGAAGTGGTGCTTCAACGTGATATGGTCCATTAAACAATTGAAATGTACATTCAATCTTACAGCACCTGGTATTCCCAGGCGGTCACCCATTTAGTTAATGACCAGGCTAAACGTTGCTTAAAATTTTATCGTACTAATAGTGGGGCTTCAACGTGACATGGCCATAAGTCGTAACATTTTGTACATTCAATCTTACAGCACCTGGTATTCCCAGGCGGTCACCCATTTAGTTAATGACCAAGCTAAACGTTGCTTAACTTCGGTGTTCATACGGGCAGTGGTGCTTTAACGTAATATGACCATAAGCTATGCCATCTGCACATCTCTTTAACTTCAGATTGGACGAGAACCTGTGTTTTAACGTGACATGACCTTAAGAATACCATGGACAGAGCATGCGAGTAATGAGCAAGTTTTAAGGAAAATGGGTACAAAAAGATTATTGAAATTTCTAGAACACAAAATGATCAGGTGTGACGTTGCTTAACTCTTGTTGATCGGACGAGAACTGGTGTTTGAACGTGATATGGCCGTAAGCAGCAGATAAATTATTAAATGGAGGAAAAATATAGGGACTGAATTTTGAAGTTATTTTAATTACAATTCATTTTATTCTTTGTTTTCAGCATTGGAATATTTTCATTGTCCTGAATGTCAACTTGAAGTCTGAGACACAAAGACATAATCAGAAGGAAAGGAAGAAAGAAAACAAAAACAAGAAAATCATGAGGAAATTACCAAACACTGCTCTTGTCACATTCTGAGGATTGTCACACCTACTTTCTGGAACGAGAAGTGCCAAGCTGGTCAGATGAAAGAAATGTTTAATTACTGAGGTCTGGGACTATTTTCATGTGAATTATGAACACCTTTACCTGTCTGTGGACAAAGACAAACGTCAAGTAATTTTCGGTATTGCAAGATTTACAGTGTCTCCCAAAAGAATTGTTCTGAAATGCCTGCGGCGAAAACAACTCTTGAAATCTCACAGGTAAGCAGAAAAAGATTCTTCATATTTAGAAATCAAATCTAATTATTTTGGGTCATCACACACACACACACACACACACACACACACACACTGGTTTCAGCTCCTCGGCTCCAATACCACTTCAGAATTTTGGAAATGAAGACACAAACACAGTTTTAAATTCTTCCTTATAAGTGTTATATATGTATATATATATATATATGTTAAGAAATGGACAAGGTCCGACAATTTATTTATTAAAGACATTTTTATTTATGTTTAACGTTGTTATTTTATAGATACAAGTATTTAAGCAAATGCTCTGTTTAAGATAAACAGTATTAAATAACGTTTACCGGCCGAGTGGTTAAGGCATGTCAGCGTATATGACAGTTCCGTATAGGATGCAGGTTCGAATCCTGTCTATGAACGAATATTTTCTATGAAAATTTCTCGGACATTCAGGCCGGTAAATGTTATTTAATACTGTTTATCTTAAACAGAATTTGCTTAAATACTTGTATCTATTAACAACGTTAAACATAAATAAAATGTCTTTAATATATATATATATGTGTGTGTGTGTGTTTTGTATGTAAATTACTTGATACGTTGTTTGCCTTTTGTTTTCTTTTTTTTTTTTCTTTTTTAAGCGTTTTCCCCAACAAGGCTGGAAGCCACTATCAAAGGGTTACAGAAAATTTGGAGCAAGAGCAGATCAATATGATAGAAGAAAGGATGAGGAGAAGAGTAGTGGATAGATCAAGGCAACTGGAGATGTTGATTGACATTACATTTGAATAGTTGGAGATTATAGCTCTCAGGGAAACTGGAATAGGGAGGCTTATCAGACAATATGAAAGGAACTTACTTAAAATAAAATCGACAAAATTTGTCCATATTATTTAATGAAACATGCATTAATGAAAAATTGCTGCCGAAATATACACAAACACACACACACACACACACACACACATATATATATATATATATATATATATATATATATATATATATAGATAGATAGATAGATAGATAATGTCAATGGTTTCTCTAACTGGAACGTTAGTGAACAGATTTTCTTTATTAATTTATTTATAACTTTTCTAAATTACAAAACAAATAGTTACAAATCAAAATTTGTTTGGTTATAGTCTAAGGGTGATAACTCACTCACTTTGTGACATCAAACAGATATTTTGAAGTTTTTTATTTTTTGTCCTCACCTTGTTTTTCCAGTACTTTCTTTTGTATTATTATTTGTTTGAAGATCCTTGTAATGATCACTAATTAGTTTCTTTCTCAAAAGTCTATTTCCAAAACCTGAAAATGAAATATGTTTCCTATTTCTTCGTAAATTCCCTTGATTAGTTGTTCCAGACAGCAAGTCAGCAGACACTGACACTTGGTCGTATGATTAGTTTTATCAGTATCTGCTGACTTGACCGTTCCTTCAGAGTTCCAATATTTCTCTTTATCTAATTTCATTCTAACTCTATCTCCTCTAAATTTCTAATACCGTTGAATCTGTTAAAATTCTTTTCCATTCTGCTTTATACCAGTTTATCTCTCTTTCTCTCCCTGATTTCCGTGAAATCGGACCATTTTGGTAATAAACTTTTTGGATGTAAAGGTAATGTGGTTCTTATTTTCGTTTCCATAATTAATTCTGTGGGACTGACAACTGTGGCTTGAATTGGCGTACTCTGGTATGCCATTAATGCTTTAAATGTGTCTGATTTTTCCAAAATTCTCTTAGCTATTTCAACAGCGCTTTCCGCTTCTCTATTTGCTTGAGGATAATGTGGATTTGATGTTATGTCTTTAAATCCATAACTGTCTACAAAATCTTTGAAAGCGTAACTTAAGAATTATTTCTCACCATTACTGACAAGTACAATAGGAATTCCCCAACGGGAAAAGAAATTTTTCAACTTCCCTATAACGCATTCGCTTGTCATTAGATTAAGCTTTGCTATTTCTATATATCTTGAGAAATAATCTATTGCGGTAATATATTGCTGTCCTTAGTGAGTGAAAATGTCTGTACCAATTCTTTGCCATGGACCCTGAGGAAGTGGTGTTATTTTTTTTTTTTTTTCTTCTTATTAGTTGGACAATGTATGTTACAAAACGAGCATTTTTTTTCAGATACTCCTCTATTTCTTGTGATATTTTCGGCCATCACACCGATTCTTTGTCTCTCTCTCTCTCTCTCTCTCTCTCTCTCTCTGCATTTGTTTAGTCTCAAATGACCATTACGAAGTTTCCTTAATATTTCTGGTCGAAGTTTGTCAGGTATGACAATTCTGTCCTGAAACCATAGTAAATTGGCATGAACTGACGATTCATTCCGATATGGAAAATATGGCGTTATGCCTTCTTTTATTCTTCCATCTTTGTGTGTCCATCCATTCAGTGTGAGCGGCATTATTTCCTGTAATATAGTGTCCTGTTGAGTAGCTATTTTTATTACATTTAACTTCTTATCCGATGCTGATTTGGTCATTGCCACGCGGTCTGTGTATACGCCCACACCTGGCATTACTATCAATGTTGGATAAAGGACTTCTTGATAGCGTATCAGGTACAACTAGTACCCTTCCATGGAATGTGTTCTGCTACTGGGTTATATCTTCTCAGTCTCATCTTTGACATTGTAATGAGGTATTGTACAGATCATGTGTGTTTATTAATGATTTATAGTTCATTAACAGTATTAACATTACTATTGTCCTCATCTTTGTCGCCATGTTTATCACAACACTTCCGGCTGCGGTGGTTAGAATATCGAACTGAACCCTTTATTTCGCTCATTGGGGTAGACTGTTCTAGTTCCATGTGCCATGTCTAATGCATGTCAGTTATCTCCTGTTAATTCCCCTCTGAAAGTTCTTCACCGCTTTAACCAGGTCTTGAACTCACACTCTTTGGGTCCTGTCACTGGATCTAACTAACTTCTTTATCCACTGTGCCATGTGTCCTTGAGAACATCTGTGTATGAATTTATGGGTATTATAAAACTAATGTCTTCAGCAACTATTTTTACCAGTGCTCATATTGCAATTTTTGCTGTTATCATAGCATTTTTTTTTTTTTTTTTACCAGAGATCATATTGCAATTTTTGTTATTATCGCTTTTCTCTGGCACTCCTTATTACTGGTTCCCATATTGTATTCATTTCTATGCTTGGTCGGCTCATTAACAGTATAAAGGAATTCAGTGCAGTGACATATCTTCAAACTTCTCACACAGAAGAGCTTAAACAGTGTTTCTCAGCGCTATTGAGCGAGTTTGAGGTAAATGCTATTACTTTTAAATTTCCATTTATTTCTTCAAATAGAGATGCTCTGAGGCTATAACTGCTAGCGTCAGCGCTAACAACTGTATAGTCTGTTTGGATTATAGTACAATAGAATTGGTGCGTGTGTTAGTAATTCCTTTACTCTTTTACAAGTATTCGCTTGTAGGTAACCCGACACAAATACAGTATTCTTTTTCAATAATTCGGTCATTAGTTGTATTGTTTCAGACAAGTTTAGTAAGAATTTTACCATCCCAATTTTGACATCGTGTTCCACTGGAGTTAGGATGGAAATACATATTATATTAGACTAGCCGCTGAAAATAAGCAACGCAAAAACAACACGACACGTAGTAAACTCAACAACGTATTTTATTTAAATTGCCCGCTGGATCTGTCTTGATCCCAGCATTCCCTAGTGGGCCACGGAAGTCCTTGTTGTAATTTTGGGTAACTTTTAGTACTAGTGAGCTAGCCAAAATGAGCCGACTCCTTTTATAGTCCACCAAGAGAAGGGTTAACCAATCAGAAAGCTCGAAATATTCAATCCGACGTGTATGAAGGCAGCCATTTTATTTTTTCTCTCAAAATATCTTCACTGTCAACCTCTGATATCGAAGACTTGAAGAATTACTTAACAGCTGTTACTTTCTCCGAATCTTCACTGCCAACCTCTGATATTGAACACATTACGTACTTCACCGGATTCTATATTCAGAGACTACGGCAAACATGGCTAACAGTCCTTACAATCGTCATCATCATTATTATCATTATGGATGTTGTTATGATAAGGGTATAGCGGAAATGTACAGCTTTTTGAAGTAATTCTTATGACTCCTGTATTTAAAAGACTTCCAAACTAGGGAGGTTATAGCATGATCTGCATGCAATGATATATACAAGATCTGGATATCGCAATTGGACAGAAAACTCCAGATCAAAATATTCAGAGCCGCTGCTGAGCTGATTCTACTCAACGGTTCAAAGACAACGACACTTAGGCAAAAGGGAAACGTCTGGATCGAACCTACACCCGACTCTTCTGATGAGAGCTCAAAACCTATCTTGGAAGCACCATCTGACCATCCACCATCTCTACAGCAGTCTTCCTTGTGTTTCCCCGTCTCATACGAGCTCGTCGAGCACAGTGTGCCATCCACTGCCACCGTGCCGAAGATTAGGTTGACTCCTCTCTCCCACACTGGAAGCCTGCATCAAACCTGACCAGGAGCAGAAAACTATCATTCCCTGACGTCATCTCAAGGGATGCAGGCATTGATAGGCAGGACTTGGGGACAGCAATGAAGAACCGGGAGGTCTGGTTTCGTGTTGGGGACTCCATGATTTTGACTGCGGTTGACGCATCATGATGACGTTAACGTATTTAAAGTTAATATATTTTCTAATAAATTTAGTATTTTAAATGGGCAAACAATTTGACCACCTTGACGTCTGCAAAGACACAGATACCGAAATAGTAAAGTATAAAACAAAGAACTCCTCAAAACTTTAGAAAGTCTTGATTTACACATAAAATATATTCTATAAGCTGTACTGAGAAGTGGCATCTTGCATGTGGATATGGAATTCAACAAAAATGGTAAGACGAATACAATAAGGATGCGTTTGTGCATTGTATTTATTAAATTTGTACAGTTTGGTGAGTTTATAAAGTCACCAGGAGTTTTTTTTTTTTTTTTCGTCGAGGTCACCATTTTTAGAAAATTCAGTCATCCAGGTTTTTTATATTAAAAATCAGAACGCTCAAATTACAAACAATAATATATATATATATATATATATATATATATATATATATATATATATATATATATATGAATATTTTGAATGAAAACTCAAACATTTTTAGGCATTTTAAACAACATTCCTGACCGCACACACAATTCTGTAAAATACTTGTCGAAAACACAATTATACTTCGACATGAAAACAACAGACAAAAACTAAAAATCCTTGAAGCATTATACATCAAACAGTTGAAACCCAACCTCAATTATGGAATCTCTAAAAATATTCTTAAATGTCTATAATTGTTAACAGAAGCCATTGGTTTATACCAACGGCTTTCCATACTTCATGCTTCTCCAATTCACTCTCGTGTGGTCATGTATGACATCATGAGATACGGTGCAATTTTCGCTTCTAGCGTCTTATATGCACGTGTGTATCGTTGCTTAGAAATCATCTATGTAAACAATGACAGACTATGATCACTATCTTGTCTGTATATTGCTTAATATGTTGTAATTGTCATCTTTGATAATGGCTTATGTAAGCCGAAAGCTTAGATTCTATTAAAAAAAATATGGATCAATATTGTGAATTTCTTTCTTCGTTCAACGATAATGTTATTAAACTTATCAGATGTTACGAAAAAAATTTACATAAAATAAATAGACCACATTTGTCTATATTATTTAATGAAACGTGTATGAATATATATATATATATATATATATATATATATATATATATATATATATATATATAAACATATATATAACATAAAAATATATAAAGAAAGGTATAAAGATAGTCTTCAGTTGAGAATTCTTCAAAATTTAGAAAAATATTTGAAAGAATCTAATGTTTTATTGTGTTTTAGGTATTTTTTACTGTATTCACTGCTCTTATTTTCTGATAATGTTGTGTACGGACGTCCGTATTTACAAAAATCGGCACGTTTATACATGCAAAAAAAAATCAAAATTTAAAAAAAATACTGATAGTCGTTGAATTGTAGTAAGATTTTTCATTTTATGATTACTAAATATAGTTATTTTTTCTTAATAACAATATCACCTAACTGATACAAATTAATACAAAATTTTGAAAGATTTAAAACTTTATAAATTATTGTAATTATTTTTTTTTAAAATAAGAACAATTCTTATAAAAATTTATTATTCTTCAAAAAACATCTTTTTTTTTTCTTAAGACAATAGTGTCAATATATCACATTCATAAAAGCAATTAAAAGATTTTCTAATTAAATAATCTGTTAGTTTTATTACATTTTCATTTTGCGATTTCGAGCTGATTTTCGGTAACCGGTGGCCGTGTTTTAGAAACTAAATGATGATTTGAATTCTCCTAGGACCTCTGTTTATAACTAATATAAGCATTAAGACTTACAAAAATGAATTTCTCGAAATTACATAAAATTAATTAAGTTGGGGTAACAAATGTAGAAAGAATATTTTAACCAAGATTTTCTAAAAACGAAATGTTTCTAAAATAATTTAATTTATTTGTGAATAAGTCCTGAAAGTTTCATTAAAATAGGATAATTATTTGATCTTTGCAAGAATTTCCGAAGCAATGTGCTTTTCACTACAAAAAGCGATACAATTCCGTATACTAATTTATGGTCACCCGCTGACACAAGAAGAATAAAATATTTAACAACAGTTTCAAACTAATTTACAGCTACTGCCGCTAGTTATACCAGATTTGACTTTTTTTTCACCATAATCCACTGTACACTTGGACTGTTACTATTTTTTCTCTCTTAACTTCCAAACATAGTCCACAAGCTTTGTACAATGCCTATAGTTCTGTATCCTAAACGAAGAAGCCTGGTTGTACCAGTGTTTCTTAAAAGCACCCTTTGTACATCCAATATAAACTGTCTTTTGTCCACTATCACTGGTTAATTTTCTTCATCAAGATCACCATTTTTAGGAAATTCAGTCATCAGGATTTTTATTAAAAATCAGAACATCCAAATTCAAAAATAAATAATATATATATATATATATATATATATATATATATATATATATATATATATATATATATATATATAAAAACCTAAATATACGACAAACCTACCCAGGTTTCACTTAAGCTTGACTGACGATCCGTTTAGGTGAAACCTAGTTGGTTTGTCTGGCTCCTAAATTTATCTATTCTGCCTCTACGGTTGCATTGAGCTCTTTTTCAAGCCATTACTTGTTTATTCGTATCCGGGGTTTTTATTTGGGCTTCAAACCTGTATCTGTATATTTTTTTTTCGACAGACTTTCATGTTTCTAGCTCTTTCTTTTTTAAAACCTTTTTTTTCCTTCAAATTGATTTGATTATTGGCAAATCAAAAATTCGAAGGTTTTTCGAGACAGTATAGTTACCTATATATATATATATATATATAATAAAAAACCATATAAATCCTTTTTAAAAATAAACCTTTTTTTGATGATAGCAAAAGCGTGAAACCTAGGTTTATTTAAAATTCAACATAAATGAATATATATATATATATATATATATATATATATATATATATATATATATATATATGTCGACTCTTTTTGTCGAGATTCGACGTATAAATGGGTCAAACCAAGCCAGTTTCAGATACCTTAACCGAGCCCAACAACAGCATATGAAATTTGATTATTGTGGTGAATTTTCGTGCAGGACCATCCACACTTTTTTGAGGGACGAATACAGAGACCTGGTGCACCGAATGGAAAAGGTTCCCAAACGACCCTCCGCAGATTTTGAATTCAGAGTTGTCCTTCTCCTAGACAAGTTGCCATCCAAGGCTAAAGAACCCAGTCTGTCCTGTAAATTTATTTTACCCATAGCTGGAGGGAGAAAATTCATACCTTTCTCAAAGGGTATTAGCACGTAAGTGAATGTAACAAATTCGAACTAGGCTGACGATTCCTCAATCCAATTATCATATTCATTACTCCACCGTAAATATATATATATATATATAATAAAATAATTGGGGTTTGGTAATCCATGTGGATAATTCTAAAGAGGATGTAATCCAGGGAGCTCAATGTAACAAAAGAGCAAATATTAATCTTCAGCTTGGTAAGTTACACCCTTCTGTGAAGCAGTCTCCGTTCAAAGGGTATTTACTTTTGTTTCTGCAATTACAGATAACTTGTTGTTTTCTCCGCTTTTTTTTTTGTTGTGCCTCAGTTTTCAAATTTCTCGCATTTTGCTTCTATATGATGTTGTTTAAATTGCCAGTGCAACTGCAACTCAATTTCGCCGTGTTGCTGTTAAAATGTCTGGTTTCGCAAAGTGTTTTCTTATTAGACCAAAAAATATTTCTCCTATTTTTTTTTTTTTTTTTTTTTTTTTTTAACAGCAGATTAAAGTGTGTTTGTTGTGGGACGGGGTGAACCAAATCAAGTTTCTTTTTCATAGACTGTTATGAATGCTCTCCATTCAATGCTGTCATATAGTCTTTCTTTTTTCCCTTAGCGATTAATTCCTTGACAATCTGCTCTCAGCTCCTCTCGCGATGTACTTAATTACACACGCTGGATGATTGGATTTCGAATTTACATATTTTAACAGAATATTAGGTTTTCTATATGGGGTAAACTGTTATATATGAATAAAGTGTCGCCGTCGACACTTGAGTTTGAACATAGATCGCCAATGAGCAAACACAGGCGATCCCATTATTGAATTAAGAAGATCACGTAACCATAGAGGAAACGCATATGCGGGAATTAACGTAGCGTCTAACTGATCACCATTTCTAGTCTATCTTCTATTACTATACGGATTACTATTCGGATCATCATTTCTATTCTATCCTCTATTACTATACGGATCGCTATTCTCTATACTATTCACTATATTATTTCTCTATTCGGATCACTATACAGGTACTATTCAACCGATTTTTATTATCGAGCAAGTACTATATTATTTCAGATTTGATTTTCGAAGGCATCTGACATATTTTATTGTTCAACGGTGTACTATAGTTGTATCTGCGAAAACAAAAAACTCTACTTTTCAAAAGCGTTACATGAAAATGGCAACGATTATTCGTTGACATTAAAAAAGTGGTGGTTGAGTGTTTGTTGACATCATAAAAAGTGGCGACGTTTCAATTTTTTTGAGCTTATATTTTTATATTTTGTTGTATAGGAGTAAAAACATCGCTGCCGACACTGGCGTTTGAACACGGATCGCCAGAGAGCAAACACAGGCGATCCCAGTTTGAATAAGTAGATCACGTGATGACAAAGGAAATGTATATATGGGAATTAGCGTGGGCTCTAAATGATCACTATTTCTACTCTATCCTCTATTACTATACGTAGCGCTATTCTCTACTCTATTCACTATACTATTTCTCTATTCAGATCACTATACGGCTTACATGTCGAGCAATTATTATCGAGCAAGTACTATTAGTGTTATTCGAAGGCGTTTGACACCAGTATTGTTCAACGGCGTTACTATAGTTGTATCTGCGATTACAAAGTCTCTACTACATTGAACATAACGAAAGTGACAACGAGCATGCGTTGACATTACAAAAGTTTCAACGAGTGTTCGTTGAATTATAAAAGAAACTGTACCGGCCAATAGATTAAATTCAATATCCAAATATTGAACAATTTCCATGTTAATATCCACAGTGATTTCAAAATTGAAATCCTTAAAGAGCATAAAGAGTTTCTTCATGATGGAATCGCTAGCTCTTTTATTATCTAGCAACCGTCGTTTCTGTAAATACCGTGGCTGTTAATGTGAACAATTTTATTAATTTTACTTCATATAAATATACCCATCGGCTCAGAAATCTTCGCCCTATCGAAACTTCCTGGGGGGACATCATGTTTCTTCATTATGGAACAAAACGGATTTTCGGTAGTGAAGTATTACCTCAATCGGCTCCGGCGTGATATCAACAAAATTTTTTGCATCTGTCTATATCTCTGAAATGAGGTATTATGATTACTTGTATTATTTACATTATTCGGACTGTTATAGAAATTTTTTTAAATTGTTCATGTTCACAACGTGATCTAGTGACTAGACACAAAGAGTTGTGAGTTCAATACCAGGCCACAGCAGTGGTGAACCAAAACCTTGGAGAGTTGAGTCAAAGGGAAATAACTGAGACATCCGGAAGAGGCATGGCACATGGAACTAGAACAATCTACCTTCGGTTGACGAAATAAAGTGCTCGGTTCGAAATTCCAATCACCTGAAGAAGGCCGGAGAATGCAACGGCCGAAATGTTGCGGAACTGGCATTGAAGATGAGGATAACAGTCTGAATAATGTAAATAATGCAAGTAATCATAATACTTCATCTATATAGACTGATATATAGAGAGCCATAGACATAAAGACCGTGGCGTACAACTGCCGAAATGTTGTGAATATTGCAATGAAGATGAGGATAATAGTCTGACTAATGTAAATAATGCAAATAATCATAATACCTCATCACAGAGATATAGACAGATATATAGTGAGACATAGACATAAAGACCGAAGCGTACAATGACCGAAATGTTGTGAATATGGAAATGAAGATGAGGATAACAGTCCGAATAATGTAAATAATACAAGTAAAATATATAATGCTTTCTTCATAATGGAAGGATAAAAATCATTTATATCACATTTGATAAATACTTGTTTATTCCTACTTCTAATATTATCGAACTAGGAGATGCATTCATTGGATCCCTTCCACTGATTTAATACGTTGCTACTCTTAGTCGTTTCTATATATTTCATGTAATTTTCCGGCTTATAATGTTCAAGTCTGTCTTAGTTGAATTTATTAAGCGGAAAGATGGGCAGCTATAGAAATTGTCCTTATGATCTTTAATAGTTAAGAAGGCCTGCATTTCGCATAGCTTCTGGACTCTATCGCTAATGTCCATTCTGGACGTGATGTCTGTGGCATATTTATTCATCTTTTCTACATAAAAAGCGGCTGCCGTTTTATAAAATCTCGTTATTTCATTAGATATCTTCTTTTTGTAAACTTTCGGGTCCATAATATTTTTTTTTTCTGTTTTATTGCCCCTTACCAAAATTTGTTTTCTCTATTTCTCTTATTTCTGCTGATAGGGTCCTTTGAAAATAGCTTTTATGTTTCCTGAACTGGTTAACAAAAAAAAAAAAAATTTGAAAAGGTGTCGGGAGACCAAACATCTTTTTTTAGCTAATTTGAACGCGCTAAATTTGAAACTGGCCTTACTTTTTCTTGTTAGCTAGCATTTTTGCACATGACACATGGAACTAGAACAATCTACCTTCGGTCGATGAAATAAAGTGCTCCGTTCGAAAAGATCCTTGTGGGGGGGACATCATGTTTTTTTCAATATGGAACAAAACGGATTGCCTCATTCTGGGGGGAAAAAAAGCATTTTTTTTTTATTTGTTTTCTGTATATATGATATT